>PVIW01007910.1:0-66286 GCA_004026585.1 Noctilio leporinus | reverse complement strand
TGGAGGATAATGTAGACAAATACTCCTAGACAGTACAAGAGAATATAAAAAGGCTGAACAAGATTGAAGAGGGTTTAAGAGAGCAACAGGACAACATGAAACATAACAGCATCAGTACCATAGGGATACCAGAAAGAGAAGAGAAACAAGGAATGGAAAACCTGTTCAAAAAAGTCATGATAGAAAATTTCCCTAACATGATGAGTGAAAACATGAATCCAGTTCAGGAAGCACAGAGGGTCACAATGAGGATCAATCCAAGCAGACCAACACCAAGGCACATTATTATTAAACTGGCTAATTTCAAAGACCAAAAGAGAATCCTAAAAGCATCAAGAGAGAAATTATAAATAACATATAAGAGGGCTCCAAAAAGACTATCAAATTATTATTCTACAGAAACAATTCAAGCCAGAAGGGAATGGCAAAAAGTATTTCAAGTCATGGTAAACAAAGGCCTGCAACCAAGAATACTCTACCCAGCAAGGCTCTCATTCAAGATAGAAGGAGAAATAAGGAGCTTCCCAGAAAAAAAAAAAGACTGAAAGAATACATCTCTAACAAACGAGCATTGCAAGAAATGCTAAAGGGTCTACTTTAATACAAGTAAACAAATAAAATGAAGAAACAGAAAGCCAAAGACGAACACAGACACAAAGGGAGAAAATGGCAATGAATAAGTATCAATCAATAACCACCTTAAATGTAAATGGATTAAATGCACCAGTCAAAAGACATAAGGTAGCCGAATGGATAAGACAATATGACCCATATATATGCTGTCTTCAAGAGACCCACCTCAGAACAAAAGATCAACACAGATTGAGAGTGAAGGGATGGAAAAATATATATCAAGCAAATGGACACACACAAAAAGCTGGAGTAGCAATACTTATTTCAGAGAAATTAGATTTTACAATGAAGGACATAAAAAGGGACAAAGAGGGACATCGTATGATACTTAATGGAACAATCCATCCAGAAGAAATATCTCTGGTAAACATATTCGCACCCAATGTAGGAGCTCTGAAATATATAAGGAACATCTTGGAGGACTTTAAGAAAGGCATAGACAGCAACGCAACCATAGTAGGAGATTTTAATACCCCACTGTCAACAATGGACAGATCTTCCAAACAAAAAATCCCCAGAGATGAACAACACTCTAGAGGAAATGGACCTAACTGATGTATACAGAGTCTTTTACCCCAAAGAAGCAAAATACACATTCTTTTCAAATGCACATGGATCATTCTCTAAGATAGACCACATGGTATGTCACAAGACAAGCCTCCACAAATATAGGAAAATTGAAATCATACAAAGCATCTTCTCAGATTACAATGGCTTGAAATTAGAAACCAATCTCAAGGGAAAAAAACAAAAACACTCTAACTCATGGAGACTGAATAACATGCTTTTAAGCAGTGAAGTGGTCAACAATGAGATCAAAGATGAAATCAAAAAGTTCCTGGAAACAAATGACAATGAACACACAACAGCCCAAAACCTATGGGATACAGTAACGGCTGTGCTCAGAGGGAAACTTATAGCAATACAGGCCTTCCTAAGAAGTGTATAAAAACAGCCTAACCGCAAAGCTGCAAGAACTAGAGGAGCAACAACAAACAAAGCCCTGAGCAAGTAGAAGGAAGTAAATCATCAATATCAGAGCAGAGGTAAATAACTTAGATATTCAAACTACAATTTGAACAATCAACAGGTCCAGGAGCTGGTTCTTTGAAAAAAGAACAAAATTGACAAGTCTTTATCCAGACTCATCAAGAAAAAGAGAGAGAGAGGACCCAAATAAACAGAATCAGAATTGACAGAGGAGAAATCACAACTGATACCTAAGAAATACAAAAGATTGTAAGAAATTACTACAAACAAGTATATGACAAAAAATATGACTACCTGGATGAAATGGACACAGTTCTGGAATTGTATTATCTACCAAAACTGAACCCAGAAGAAGCAGAAAGCCTGAATTGGCCAATAATAAGTAGTGAAATTCAAGAAGTAATCCAAAATCTCCCAAAGCACAAAAGCCCTGCACCGGATGGATACACAGGTGAATTTTACCAAACATTTAAAGAAGAACTAACACCTATCCTCCTCAAACTATAACAAAAAATAGAGGAAGAGGGAAGATTCTCAAACTCTTTCTATGGGGCCAATATTATTCTAATCCCAAAACCAGGGCAACACACAACTAAGAAAGAAAGCTACAGGACATTATCTCTGATGAACATACATGATAAAATTCTCAACAAAGTATTGGCCAACTGGATTCAGCAGTATATTACAAAGATCATATACCATGATCAAGTGGGTTTCATCCCAGAGATGTAAGGATGGTATAACATTCATAAATCAATAAATTTAATACATCACATCAACAAATTGAAAGATAAAAACCATATGATCATATCAATAGATGCTGAAAAGCATTTGATAAGGTACAGCAACCGTTTATGATAAAAACCCTCAGCAAAATGGGAATTGAGGGAGCATATCTCAACATCATAAATGCCATCTATGAGAAACCTGAAGCCAACATCATACTTAATGGACAAAAACCTGAAAACTTTCCCCCTAAGATCAGGAATGAGACAAGGCTGTCCACTTTCTCCACTTCTATTCAACATTGTCTTGGAAGTTCTAGCTATCGCCATCAGAGAAGAAAAAGGAACCAAAGGTATCCAAATTGGAAAGGAGGAATGTTGGGAACCCCTGAGTCAAAGTATGGCCACTTCAAGGCAGGCTGATGGCCAAAAGGTGAACAGCTTGGCTGGGAAGAGTTCCAATGATTACAAAGTTCCACATCATGTTTAGAGGACAAGCTGATCTTCAGCAAGTGTTAATAGCAGCTGTGTAGTGAAAGACATAACATAAGTAGTATGCTTCGAAAGTGATAATAATTTGTTACTAAGAAATAAGCAAATGTCTTTTGGGAAAAAGTACTGTCAACCAAAATAGTTTCACTAGGAGATAGACTTGAATGCTTGAAAAACCTATATAAGTTTTGTGAGAATAATAAAGTGGCGCTGTCACCACGAGTGGCAGTTCTCCTGACCCCAGCTTTTTTGTGTCTATCTTTTCATTATGAATCCTGCCCCGTCTTGTCATTCCTCTGTCCGGCAAGACCACAGCAGAGGAAGTCAAACTGTCATTATTTGCAGATGATATGATAGTGTACATACAAAACCCGATAGGCTCCACCAAAAATTTACTCCACCTAATAAGCAAATTTAGCAAAATAACTGGATATAAAGTCAATATTCAGAAATCAAAAGCATTTTTGTATGCCAATAATGAAATAACAGACATAGAAGTGAAAAAACAAATCCCATTTACCATAGAAAAAGAAAAATAAAGTACCTAGGAATAAACTTAACTAAGGAGGTAAAGACCTGTGCTCAGAAAACTACAGACCAATGAAGAAAGAAATCAAAGAAGATACAAATAAGTGGAAGCATATACCATGTTCATGGATAGGAAGAATTAACATCATTAAAATGTCCATACTACCCAAAATAATCTATAGATTCAGTGCAATCTCAGTTAAAATACCAATGACAGACTTCAAAGAAATAGAAAAAATACTTCAAAAATTTTTATGGAGCTGATAGCGCCCAGGAATAACCACAGCAACCTTGAGAAAGAAGGTCAAGGTAGGAGGAATCACAATACCAGACTTCAAACAATACTACAAGGCTACTGTCATCCAAACTATCTGGTACTGGCATAAGAATAGACATATAAATCAATGGAACAGCATAGAGAGCCCAGAAATTAACCCAGAACTTTATGGTCAACTCATATTTGACAAAGGGAGAAGGAACATTCAAAGGAGTAAAAACAGTCTCTTCAACAAATGGTGTTGGGAGAAATGGACAGCAACATGCAAAAAGTTAAAACTAGACCACCAACTTACACCATACACCAGAATGAACTCAAGATGGATAAAGGATTCAAACATAAGCAGTGCCACCATAAAGATCCTGGAGAAAAATATAGGGAGTAAACTTTTGGATATCCCATGCCGAAATATGTTTACTGATACTTCACCAAGGGCAAAGGAAATAAAAGAACAAATCAACAAATGGGACTATATCTAATTGAAAAGGTTTTGTTCAGCTAAAGAAAATATCGGCAAAATCAAAGGGAACCAACTGTATGGGAAAACATAATTGCCAATGATACCTCAGACAAGGGTTTGATCTCCAAAATATATAAAGAACTAATGCTACTCAACACCATGGAGGCAGACAACCCAATTAAAAAAATGGACAAAGGACCTGAACAGATAACTCACTGAGGAAGATATACAAAGGGCCCAGAGGCATATGAAAGAGTGCTCAACATCACTAGTCATCAGAGAGATGCAAATTAAAACCACAATAAGGTACCACCTCACACTTGTCAGAATGGCAATCCTCAACAAATCAACAAACAGCAAGTGTTGGGGAGGATGTGGGGCACAGGCAACCCTTGTGCACTGTTGGTGGGAATGCAGGCTGGTGCAGCCACTGTAGAAAACAGTATGGGGTTTCCTTAAAAAACTAAAAATGGAACTGCTTTTTGATCCAGCAATTCCACTACTTGGACTATACCCAAAGAATCCTAAAACACCAATTCATAAGAACCTATGTACACCTATGTTCGTAGCAGCACTATTTACAATAGCCAAGTGCTGAAAATAGCCTAAGTGCCCATCAGTGGATGATTGGATCAAAAAACTTTGGTACATTTACACAATGGAATACTATACAGCAGAAAGAAAGAACTCCTACCCTTTGCAACAACATATATGGAGCTGGAGAGTATTATGCTTAATGAAATAAGCCAATCATTAAAAGACAAATACCATATGATCTCATCCATTACAGGACAATAATAAACAAAACTAACAACAAGCAAAACAGAACCAAGTATATGAATACAGTGAATTGGCCTTCAGTTTTTAGGGGGAAGGGGTTTGAGGGGAGGGGGAGGAAGAGGCAAGGAAGGGGAGCAGTTTAGACAAGAACCTAGTATAAAGGAACCATGGACATGGAGAACAGGTGGGATTGACTTTGGGAGGAATGGGTTGGTGAGTGGGGAGGGGTACAGAGGGGAGCAAAAATGGGATGGATGTAATACAACAACAAAATTTTTTAAAAAAGGAAAAAATATATCACAACCTCTTCTGTTTTTTAGTTTCTCTCATTCAAAGAGAAAAGTTATACTAATCATTGCATTAGAGTCTTTCAGACATTGTTAGTCTGGCATAATATGAGAAATGGTATAAAATGTGTCATAATTAAGCTTTCAAATTTAATGCAGTTCGACTCTTATTAAAATGCTTTTTCCAGTGTCCTATCAAAAAGGTAGATGTAAGAACTGTGGATAACAACCACTTTTCAATGGAAAACTTTTTTAGTATCTGCTTGTCTTGCATGAAAATACACACACACAAGCACACATCTGTACTATAATGTGTAGGTCTTTTGTGTTTATCAGATACCTATTCCCATTTAAGATTTCTTATCATGTTTTACATTTCAAATTTCAATTGTTTATGCCAGCTGTTCTTCATGGTTTCAGTAATGTGCTAAAAAATTGAATATTGAATACAAAAGGATAAACATGTATGAACTCTTTTCTTTCCTTAATCATGGGGTCTTTTAATTTTATTTTTTCTTCTTGAATATATTAATACATTAACATGGGTTGGATCTTCAAAAGAGGTCTCTATTATTCCAAGCATGATTTTCCAAATTTTAAAGTTTATGAAGATATTTATAGTTAAATTTTTTTCAATGAAATATCCTAGAGATCTGTGAAATGTACTAGCACTTGAATTAAGTGAACCCAGGTTTGCATTCTGGTTCCAAACTTCAGTTGTGAGCAAATATTTTATTACCTGACCATCACATTTTCTAAGGAGCGGGAAACTGGTAGATATTATCATTTCAGGTTTTTGTGAAAGTTAAATGAGATTATACATGTAACATGTTTAACATAGTTCATTCCATGTAACAATTGCTTAATGCATTTTAGTTATTACTGTTATTAACCTAGCTTATTACTGTTATTAACCTAGCTTGTTTTCATTATATATGAAAAAAATTCTGACAAACTTTCCTAAGTCATTAATTCCAAAGTTCTTCTTGTGTTCTTTCTTGTTAAATGAAGTACCACATTCCCTTCTAGCATTAATATTTAATTGAATTAGCCACTATCAAGCACTAATCAAAGAAGAAACACCATGTTTGTTATGTGTTCTTAATCTCTAAACTGATTTCAGAGAAGAGATGAGAAGAGAGTTAAGTGCATGCATGGATACATAAATGTGAGTCTTCAAGTAGTAAGATTAGATTACACAGATTTATTACCCAAAATTAACATGTATTAATAATTGCTTGGAGAAATAGATCCAATCTGAACCTCTATTCTTCTTAGAATTATATGATCACACTTTGCAATCACATACTGGACTAGTTACTTCTCAAGGTAGAAAAATCACCCAAATTCACAATGACCTAATATCCTAGATATCCTAATAATAACATTTATACTAAATGATCTAATAAGAACATTTGAATTAAAACATATTATTAACTAGCATTCCTTAATCTGGATGCCAACCTTAAAAATTAAGCATGTAGATTTAATAAATGTGCCTACTTTTGCTTCCTAAGTTTGTATTTCATGAAACCATCTTAAGAATCAACATGTTTTAATTTCAATTATTTAATCCACATTTTCTGCAATAGAATGTAATAGATACAAAATCATGGCATACTTAATACATTTTATGATCACATTACAATCATGAAGAACATGGCCAACCCACATCAAGTTGATATACTTTATTTTTTTAAATTTATTGACTTTATTGGAATGACTTCGGTTAATAAAATTATATAGGTTTCAAGTGTATAATTCTATAATACATCATCTGTACATTGTATTGTGTTCACCACCCTAAGTCAAGCCTCCTTCCATCATCATTTATTCCCTTTTTATACTTTTCTAGTTTCTACTACATCCCTACCCCTCTTGAAATCAGCATACTCTTGCCTATGTCCATGTAGGTTTTTCTTTTCTTTTTTTTTTATGTAATCCCTTCAGCATTTTGCACCTACCTTTCCAACCCTGTCCCGTCTGACAGCTATCTATGAGTCTGTTTCTATTTTGTTTGTTTGTTTTGTTCATTGTATTCCACATATAAGTGAAATAATATGGTACTTATCTTTCTCTGACTGCCTTATTCATTTAACAAAAATTGATATTTTATTCAACTGTATAAGTATTATATTTTTACTGAATTTATGTTTGAATATCATTTATATATATAACAAAATATGAAGTATACTCAATTAAGTGTCAAATGCATTATAAGTATATAGACTAAGATAATTTTAATTATAATGTAAATTTATAAACCATTATTTTATTTCTAAAAATTGTATCTTAGCTCAAATTTCTTATAGTAAAGACTCTATCCAGAAAATCTATCTAATTCATGGTGGGCGTATTTTGAAATACAGCAATGACCATTAGCAACACTCCTGTATGTAGGTTTAATAAACCAAACACCAATTCAATAAACCCTAATTAAAAGATATATTTAATTTAATAGCAAGTAATTTTATTTTTTTAAGAAAAAATTATTTTTATTACAGAATTTTTTAGTACAAACAAGTTTTCAGAGCTTAAATGTGTTTGAAATATGTCATTCAACACACACACACACACACACGCTCCAAATTGACGTTAGCCCCTGATGAGCAATTGTACCTAAGAGTAAAATTCAGGCATTCATCCATATCAGCATACATCTGCAAGTTTCTTATTCTTTGTTTTTACAATAGAGATGTATTTTGAATTATGTATTTATTGTTTTCTTTTCTACTGTTTCTGGTTTTTAATGTTTACATCTTAATATTAATATGATCATTTAGTTTCTCATCTATAATAATTGTTTTAATTAAAATCTTTGAATCTAGGTAATGGTTTCAATATATGTAAAACTCAATTTCAGCATCCTTAACAAGTGTGCCCTCCCTAGCTTTTCTCTTTCCAGGGTTATATACCTCTTCAGAATTTCACATGGTTTTTGAATTTCTAATCTACTCATGACATAAACTATACACTATAAACTAGAATATAAATTACAATTCAACTTTTGGTTTTAAGGTTCTGATACCTAAACACTTAAGATCACCTGAAGACAACCCTTTCTTTGAAACCCTCTCATTGCTGTTCTAAAACACTGATTTATTTCCTTATTCACAAGCTGCAATGACATTGAATATATTACATGAAATCATTCTTACCATTACTCCTGAAATTGGGGGTTACATAATGACCTTCTAAGTACTCACTCTTGTACTATTAACTTTAATATGAGGTACACTGTCTTCCTTTCATTTTCTTCATAGCTTTAGCATCATTCTTAAAGCAATAATACAACACTCACAAGGATTATCTATCCAACACTCATCAATGGCTTATCACATCCTGGACTTCCTTTGCTCTATCTTTTTCTCAAATTCACTTTAGTAACCCTAGTGCACATCTCCCCATGACCAGTATCTGTGTCACCTTTAATCTTGAATTTAAATGTTTATTTCTTAATAATCTTACTGCCCATAACCTCCATAGAATTTATCAACCCAAGCTTATTTTATTCCATCTTGACCTTCCTGTACCAACATTAAAAAAAACCAAAACACCATAATCATTCTCTTGCAAACATAATTGAATACTTTATCCTTCTGCTTCATTGACACACTCACCTATTGAAATACAACCACTTCAGAAGCCCAGCTATATGCAAGGGTTACACACACACAAGAAATTGAATGTTATTGTAGAAAAACTCCACACACTTGTTGAATGGACTCACTTCACATTTATGATCACTGATCTCAAACAGACTCTCAATATTATCAGATAATGCAATTCAAGGGTATTTTATCATATAATACTTTTATTACATGTATTTTGTTTAATTGAAATTTGTTAAGAACAATTTTTATTAGTATGCTGAGTGAAAATGATTTTAGGTAAATTATTTTAGGATTTAGTTAAAAATTAAAGTTATATGTAATCTCAGAGTTTACCAAAATAGACTTCACAACTGTAGATGTTTCATAATTATCATCTACTGTTGTGTTATCAGTGGTTGAATTTGCAATTCTGATATATGTATGTGTGGTAGAGATTCATATGTATGATCATGTGTGGAGTAGTTTTTAAATGAAGCAAGTAAGAAACAAGTTTGAATACAAATACAAGGATCCAAAATAGCCTTTTTTGCTTCTATGATAGAGGGGTTTTGCCAGGACAATCTGATACAGTCATCACAGGGATGGTTCACAAAGTAAATTGGAGCCCCTGAGCCCAGGAATCCTCTGAACTCCTGACTCAGGAAACATATTATTGAAGCCAGACTCTCTGGAAAACCCCTGTAGGTTTCAACCCATAGTTTCAATTACAAATGTAACAATAAAAGCAGTGGAATCATAACAGGTTATGAGAACTTGTTTCTTTCCATCCTGTTGCACCATATAAAGATTGTGGGTGGTCCTGAGTGTTGTTACCATGTCTAAAGGTGTTAAGAAAAAGCAATCATTTCTTTCTAAAAATGTCAGACATTATGTCTCAAAGGTAAACCCCAAACCACCCCACACTCACATATAAATAACATGTGACACATAAGTAATGAAAAGGCCAATCTGATTTCTGAGATTGTTATTTTATCATATTTAGATTTCTCAGAGATCTTCAGACTAGTTTACAACAAAGTTATCAATGTAAGGGTCTCTAAATATGAATAAAACACAGATTTTGCTTAATTTTTAATCAAATTTTAGAAATCTGGAATAATTCCAAACCCTCCCTGATAATACTGAACTTGAAAAGTAAAAGATGTCACAGAAAAATAAGAATGTCAAGAACAACTGTTTTTTGTTACATTCTGTTTGGCATTACCACAACCCTCAAGTATCTGAAAAATGAGTAATTTCAGGCACTTCTAACACCTACACTAAGGGAGCAGATAAAATTCAAGGAAGAGGGTCTTTCTGTTAGACTACAGACTACATGTGAAATAGTAAGATTTAACATGGTTATTTTGAGGGAGAGGTACCCAGTGAATTCTGCTTTATCATTTATTTCTAAAAGTTGGTCTTGTATATCAAATCTGTCTCCCTTCTATGAAACTTCAGTGTGTTAAACTGAAATGTAAAAAGAAGGCACATTCAATTGTTGATGTAAAAATTCATTATTTCTGATTTCCTAACTGATATTTTTAATATTATTTTCTCCCTTGCTTGTTTGATGACTAATATAGTATTAGATTCAGAAACGCAAAATAAAATCATGAGAACAAAATTACCTAGTATTAGAAGAGGAAAAAATAATATATGTGCATAAATAGCAATTTAATGTATATTTAGAGGTAAGCATCTTTGCTGAGAAACCATGTAAATTACTGATAGATGTCCTAAATTTATCTTGGTGGGTTTATGTATATACACATGAACTGTACCCAGAGAATATATAAGAGCATACAAAATATAATATTAGTACAACAATCACCATCATCTTATAAGATGACTAGTAGGTGTATTTTTATAGTAATTTTCAAATTAAGTAGGATTGTTAAGCTATACTCTAAAGAATAGTCTGTTATATTTATAGAGGTGGTCTTATTGGAATAAAAACATATCAGGACATTTTAGACATATTTTATTATTTATCAGTCATTTTCTGGCTATTTCTCACAAAATATTTATTTTAAAACACCATTCCTTTAATGGTAAATTTTTATGCTTGCTAACTAATTTGTTAATCTAGAGTCTAACTGGCAAGAACCTGTGTTTTAAGTTGCAAAAAAATAAAAAAGATGCTTAGTAATGTTTAGTAGTAAAAATTATTTTACTCTAGCAAAAGTATTCTCTTTCAAATCAAAATAAGACAAAAATAACTGGTGTCGTTAGAAAGAATAGCAAAGCCAGAACCGGGTCCCTGAAACAATAGAGTCATCACCAATTTTATAGCCTGGTCTAATTCAAAATGTCAGACCCTAATCAGCTCTGTTTCACAGTGCTTTGCTCCATAAAAGCAGATTTGTTTAACCACAACCTCTGTTTCAGCATGACTGAAGACCAAGAATAATGGACAGAACAAGGCAGATCTCACCGGTTACATGATGGGAATAAAGTGAATTCATCATTTGCTGGAGAGATAGAGGAAAAGTGACAGGCCCATTCATGCCTTCAAGACATTTTTTTGTTCTATTGAAAATTTTAATCTGTGCACTCTAGATGAACCCCCGCACTCTCTAATTTGGAACATGTAGCCATGTGAGGAATCTGTCTGCCTCAGATAGGGCAGGCTGGCTGCTGTAAAACAGCAAGGCCTCTGAGCAGTTTCATTCTCTAAATGCATTCTGCCTTGAACTTTGTACATACATATCAGCTCCATTTACAGGAGGATTTCAGAGTTAATTAAATGCTGAATTTGTTTCTTCAAACGTCACATATGCCTTGGGGTTAATTAAGTAATGCATTTCAGCAACTACTTTAATTTAGGATTAAACATTCTATACATTTTCTGAAGGAATTTTATTTGTGTAAGTATACATCTATACAGATGGGGAAATTTTCCCCCTCTGTTACTATAAAAGTTTTTAAAAACAGCTTTAAAAAGACACCATATCCTGGGAAATGCTGCAAATCAGCAAACTCAAAATCATCCTTTACTTAAAAGCTGGTAAAATTGTTGCTTTACTGATAAGGTAGCGCAATGACTTCCACCAAAGGCTTGCTTCCAGGTTTGAGTTCTTTTTGCTCTGGATTTTCTCTGTACACCCACAGGAATAACCCCAGAAACATACTATTTACAAATATTTGGGTCAAAAATGACAGGTCAGCCTTTTATTATCAATCTGGCAAGTCAATGCCAACATATATCACAGTATGCCACTAAAGAGTCTAACATAGGACAGTAAATATTATCATTCTTAATTTTCTTAAAGGTGGACACCTAACATTGGACAGAATATAAGCAAATGAAAAACAGAGCAAGCTGGCAATCTAGTATCATCCTCAGTGGATTTACTTTTGACATACTATGCTATAAACGCTCCATAATAGATGTAGTGCCTTGAGCTCATATTCATTAATATCTTTGGGCAAACTTTACAAGGATATTGTATTTTAACAAAATGATAAATCTGTTAGGTCTTAGATTTATAAAAACCAGAGGATAGATTTAAAAATAAAATTTAGAAAGACAAAGGAAGAGGGAAAAAGTGCATTTCAAATATGAAACAATACCCCCAACTTTGTTTATGTTTAAGTTATTGAGAGTTGTATGTTCAACTCAACATGAAGTGCTTCTTTCCTTTTCCTGAACTTTTTCACTGGCTGTATAATTTGAAATGAAAATTATTGTTGCTAATTTTGAGGTACAAATACAATCAGGCAGCATTTGTTGTTTTCTGTAGTCCAATGACATATGGTATCTTGGAGGTAAAAAGTTCAATTCATGAGGAAGAACAGAGACAACGGGACACTAGATTGACTACAGTAAAATAAAACAGCCTCGAAGCCTTGACGAACAAACCTCCCATCCATAAATCTTATTAATCAGGGATATTTCAAAATAAAGTGAGTAAGGTAAAAAGTATGTCCTAGTTCGACTTGCTCAGATTCTTTATTATTTGAAAGAAAAGATTGAAAAAGAAAAGATATGATTAGGACCATAAAAGATGCATAATCAAATCAAGAAATAATGGAAGATTGATTTTTGTCATTTGTAGACTATAAACCATGTATAATATTTTAAAGAAGCCTATATATCTATACCGCTAGTATTATATTTGCATATATGCAGTTTTCTATTGGATGTGTGAAAGGTTCTCATTTTAATGAGGAGTATCTATATGTCATGTAATTTCCATTGTTTGACCTGTTAAGATAGAAATGCCAGTTATTCTAAATGTGCCCCTTGTCCAAACCCATTGTCCAGAAATTATTTCTAGAATACTTCCTACTTCAATTCTTATTCATTTAGAAAATAATTATTTTTTTCTGAATTTTAAAAACAGACACTGGAAAAGAAAATTAATTAAAACAAATTGAGATGGTCTAATTGTGAGTAAAGTCCTCAAAAAGCATTGTAATTTTGAAATTTATCTTAATGTCTGATGGGAATTTACTATTAAAATAAATCATTGGTCTTGAGAAAAATAAATATTATATATATATAATAATGCAAACATTTAAAAGAATGTAAGCCTCTTATTTGATAAAAATGAATTATTTTTATTGGAATGATTATTGTTTGGTAATTATAAAATTAAAATTTTATAAATCTTCAAATGTATGCAGGTAGTAAAGTATTTTAAATAATTTTTACTTTTAAATGATTTATACATGTTTAACTATTAAAGAAAAAATTAATTTTAAGAAACTTCAGCATGGTATAAAAATAAAAACAGGAAAATTAACTCTGAATCACAATACTTAGAGATTGTCACACTTTGGTACACTAAATCTTCCCTAGACAGACTGCTCTCATTTAATCCACATAGACATAGTTATATGAATATAGATAAATATAAAAGTGAGATTTTAATATTTATTTGTATAAATCTGTTATATGCTTCCACACAATATTATATCCTAAATATTTATCACGTTAAAAAGTATTTAGGATTAGGAATTTTGTTAGCTTTGTGATTCTCAATATTGTAGACACAGTACAATTTACTTGATTAATCATTTTTTCAGTATATCCATTATTTCTTTTATCCCCATATTAAAAACAACCATATACTGTTTAATTTTCCTTTAAAAATAAAGCCATCATAATTTTAAACTGTCCATTTGAGGACATCTAATAGAAATTTCTATAAAAATTTGTTTAAATTATAAAAATCCTTCTATTGTTTTAAATTGCATTTTTGGACTTTCTAAGAATAACTAGAAGGGGAGCAGTTTAGACAAGAACCTGGTGTGGAGGAACCATGGACATGGACAACAGGTGGGATTGACTTTGTGGGGAATGGGTGGGTGGGGAAGAGGACAGAGGGGAGCAAAAAGGGGATGGATGCAATACAATAACAATAAAATAAAATTTAAAAAAGTAACTAAGATAAATGTATGCTTATTGGATTTTTAAATTTCATATAAATATAATATATACTTGTATGTTTTTTCTAATTGATATCAAAGTTTTACATAATGTTTATATAATCATTCTTATGTATTAGCAATATTTCCATTTATAGTTTAGCGAGTTTAAAAGGTTTATTTTTGTACATATATAATTTTAAATGTTTATGACTAAATCTGACATTTTACTATAATTTATGTTGTTGTATAAGTGCTTACAAAATGTTCCCTTTAAATAATGGAAATATCTGCCCTGGCTGGTGGCACAGTGGATAAAGCCTGTGAACCCAAAGGTCACTGGTTCAACTGCCCAGCCAGGGCACATAACCAGGTTGCAAGCCAGGTCTCCATCCAGGTCTGTAACTGAGGGCAGGTGAAAGGCAACCACACATTGATGCCTTCCTCCCTCTTTGCTTCTGTCCCTTCCCCTCTCTCTCTAAAAATAATAAATATAAAATCTTTTAAAATAATTTAAAAATAATAATAAATAAAATAAAAAAATTTAAAGTAAATAAAATAAAATAAATAATGGAAAATCCACCTATATTTATTTTATTAATGTTTTGTTTTGAATATTATCTTTCATTATCTATGATATGTATATGTTCAGATATATGGTAGGATAGAAGAAGTAATTTTAGTTTATTTTTAAATTAAAAAAAACCACCTCCAAACTATTTATTAACTAACATATCATTAATTTTATTCATATTGTATCCTTTAGTATATACTAGAGCTTATACACTAAAGTCTACTTCTGCATTCAGTTCTGCTCCATTAAATTCTTTCTCTCCAATTCAGTTATAGAGCACTTAAATTATAGAGATCTTTAAAGTGTACAGCTGATCTTCTCAGTATTATTATTATTTAAATCTTGGCAAATTCTATTATTACTTTTAAACCATTTATCACATTCTTGCTAAGTAGCCCCTAAAATATTATGTTATTTACAGTTATATTATTTAGGGATAAGTTGCATTTTTTAAATATTTTTATGTTCAAGTATGCAGTAATATAAACATCTTAGCTATATAAAAATAAATATATAGATATACATATACATAATATTAAATGTTATGTGATGTGCATTTATATGGTATATAGAAATGAAATCCCTGAATCCATATATTTTAAATTATTATTGCTAGATTTTGGAAAATATGAAATTGATTTCTATGAGTCTTATTATATATTAATTTTATTCCTGTGGCTTATCTAGGTAGAAAGTTAAATCTACAAAGATAATTTTCCCACAGGCTATTTTATCAGCTAAAACATAAAATAAAAACACGCCCTAATTACTTTTCTAAGTGAGAAGAGTTATAGCACTAAAGCACTGCCTCTGCCATTAGGGAGTATATGCTCTTATTTTACACCATATATACCCTTCCTTATGATAGTTCTTTAATACACTATTATATTTTTCTAAATAATAACAATTAATATTTATAATTTTTACATTTTTACATTATGTCAATTTAAGCTTTATTGTTTACTAATTTATTTTTTATGATGGTGGGACTATTTTGTACCTGTTTGCTATTAAAAAGTTGATGCTTGGTTTACTTTAACTCTGTTTAATTAGATTAAGGTACTTTTAGGGTCGCTTCCATATTGTACTGAATTTTATGTTTTAGATTTAAAACTTTTCATATTACTCTAACCACAAGATTTATATTTTGTATTAATAGATATTAACAGATTTTCTTATTTATTTTCTCCATTTATCTATGCATATTTATATATAGGGAGAGATAAATACAAAGATACTGGTATAAATACCAATGCAGATATGTAGATATATATACATACACACATAAAATCAATAGATCAGATCTTTGAGAGATAATAAGTTTAAACTCCCATAAAAGAATGACAACAAAAGTAATAATTAAAGTAACCCAATGGAAGATAGTTCCTCTAGTCCACTTCTTATTTATTCTTAGGTCTGGTGATTAGGAGTCAAGTTATTAAAATAAGGTTATATTGGGTGTTGATTGAAGAGCTGTCAGCCTGTTCTCTTGCTGTCCCCCAACTGTCATGAGAGCAGGTGTCTATTATACTAAAGACCTGGATGACACTCTTTGGTCCCAGAATATGGGTAAAGGACAATGTGACTTTCAGGGGCAGGTGTATCAGCTTCCAAATGTAGCCGAGTGAGAAATCAGCTCCAGTGGATAAACATGAACAGGCACAAAAGAATAATTTCTTTCCAAGCTGGATAGGAAATTATGCTAGTCAATTCCTTGAAGTTTGAAGTAGGTATTGGTCCTTGAAAGTTATAAGCAAAAGCAAACAAACACCCCAGGTATCATATATTTTCAGTTGTGAACACATGTTCTATTTCTAGATAACACATTTGATTAAACACATTCAGATGAATTTAAGGTTGGGGTTGAGACTCCTGTCTTGCAAAACAATGGGGAAGATATTGGTGATTCCAGGAGCTGTAATCTGTCCCACCCAGGCTAAGTTTTGGGCACCATCATCCCTTGCCCCTTTGTTGCCTCTCCTTCAATGCCCCATTCCATGTGAGGCACTTTTTGCCTTGGCTGGTTATATGCTTTAATGAAAATGTAAAGTTTTATTTAGTCTAGTAAAAAAAATCTCATCTTATGACAGTAAAGCTGAAACTTGATACAATTGAGCTATTTTTCTGGTCTATTATTGTGTGCTCATAATGTATGCTCAATGTTCATTTTTCTTTTCTAATTTAGCAGATAAACTTTATATCAATATTTTCCTCTAACAAATAGGAGCTTTAATGACATTTTGAAACTATTTTAAGGTAATTTAAAAATCTCAGAAAATGTTTTAATGTCATTATTTTGGTCTTCCTAACTTGTGGGTTTGATGAAAAATATTTTCCTTTAAATTTGAAGATGGAATGTATGTATTCTTGAAGTTTAGTTTCTCATCTTCAAAAGTAAACTGATTCATATAAACTGTTTTTAAGAGTAAGCATAAAGTTCACTTAAAAGCTTTTATTTGGTTTTAGAAATAGGAATTCCATAATTTGTAAGAATCAATAAGTATGAATTATTAGTGATTTTTCCTGCTTAAAACTTGTCATATTTGTATGTATTACACATTGAAGCAGTTATTTTTATTTCAGGTCACAATTTTTTACAATCACTCATTATGCATAAAGGCCAAAAAATATGGCAGTAACTTACTACTTTAGGAAATACTTGCTAACATTTATATTCTATTTTAGTCCCTAAGATTTTTTTCAAATTAGAAAATACATAACTGGCATCTGAAAAAATTCAAACAAAATTAAATGATCTGTCAAGCAAAGTATTAAATTTGAAGTAAAAACTTACTCATTCCTTTCCAATGAATATTTTGAATCATTTTTATGAGTGATACTTTATAATGCTTGCATATCATTGCTTTTGCTATTAATATATAAAGAAGACAGCTTACACAAAAAATATTGTGTATTTTTACATTTGCTAAATGTGATCAAGATTTAACTGCTGCTTTTAGAAATGTAGAAGACAGAGTGCAGAGGGCACTTGGTCATGAATCTGAAATATTAGGTGCATCTTAGATATTCCACTAATTTGTTATGTCATTTTGCAAAATCTTTATTAGAGAAAAGCCATATCAGGGATCATTTCTCTGTGCGTGAGTTTTGGCAACAAGAATGCTATATTTAAAACTTTTCAAGCATTGAATCACTATAATAAATGACAGTCATGTTGTTGATACTAATTATATTGTTATGATTATTGACAAATTTATGTTAAAATAACCAAGAAGTATAATTACTTTGTAATATGTAAGCAACTTTGTTGGGTTGGAGCAAGTTGCCTTCACTCTGTACATTTTGTTTTTGGAAATATGGATGGTCTGGTGCAAAGCATGTG
Source organism: Noctilio leporinus (assembly GCA_004026585.1). Taxonomy (NCBI): domain Eukaryota; kingdom Metazoa; phylum Chordata; class Mammalia; order Chiroptera; family Noctilionidae; genus Noctilio; species Noctilio leporinus. The sequence goes on along the minus strand of PVIW01007910.1, from coordinate 48,228 downwards.
CCAAAATATTTTTAAAAAAATACAGCTTCTTTCATTCTTTTCCACTCTTTCCTGAATGTTATATGAAATACTTTCAGGAAGATAAAACCAAAATATACTTAAAAAAGGATAGACAGGTTAATCAAAAAAAGGTTAAAATCCATGTACACATGCAGAAGAAATGCAAAGTTAGGAGATAACTGCTGCAATTGAGGTCAATTTTGAAAGTCTGGAAAATCTGAGTGGATCACTACTACCTTGAATCACATGGGACTGATATGTACATTTTAATTTATTGTTGATATATTACATTCATCTCATTTTTCTCCCTCTGTCCTTCCCTTCCTCACCCTCCTTATCTCACCCACAGTCGATCCCACGTGTTCCTTGTGCCCATGGGTCATCCATGCTAGTTCCTTGACTACACTGTCCCCATTCCTTGCCTCTTTCTCCTCCACCCCAGCCCCACCCCCTCCCTCTACACACTAAAAATCTGTTCCCTGTATTTGTGTCTCTGGTTCAGTTTTATTTGCTTGTTTGTTCATTAGTCTCCTGTATTAAGTGAGAACATGTAGTATTTAATTTTTGATGCCTGGTTTATCTCACTAAGCATGAAACTCTCCAGTTCAATCCATGCTATTACAAATGATAAAAGTTCTCTCTTTCTGCTGCATAGAACTCCACTGTGTAAATGTACCAAGTTTTTTGATCCATTCATCCACTGAAGGGCACTTAGGTTGCTTCCAGCTCTTGCCTATTTTAAATAGCACTGCTATGAACATAGGGGTACATAGGTTCTTTTGAATTGGTGTTTCAGGATTCTTCAGGTATAATCCTAGCAGTGGAATCACTGGGTCATAAGGCAGTTCTATCCTTAGTTTTTTGAGGAAATTCTGTACTGTCTTCCATAGTGGCTGCACCAGTCTGCATTCCCAACAGCAGTGCACCAGGGCTCCCTTTTCTCCACATCCTTGCCAGCACTTGTTTGTTGATTTGTTGATGACGACCATTCTGACAGGTGTGAGGTAGTTTCTTGTTGTAATATTAATTTGCATCTCTAATGGTTATTGAGCATTCTCTCATGTGCCTGTGGTCCCTTTGTATGTCTTCCTTGGAGAAGTGTCTGTTCAGGTCCTATGACCATTTGTAAATTGGGTTGTCTGTCTCCCTGGTGTTGAGTCATATTAGCTCTTTCTATATTTTGGAGATAAAACCCTTGTCTGAGGTGTCATTGGTGAATATGTTTTCCCATATGGTTGGTTACTGTTTTATTTTCTTGATGTTTTCTTTAGCTGAGCAGAAGCTTTTTAGTTTGTATAGTCCCACTTGTTTATGTGTTCCTTTATTTCCCTTCCCTTGGGAGATATTTCAGTGAAAATTTTGTTGCATGGGATATCTGCAATATTTTTGCCTATGTTTTCCTCTAGGGCTTTTATGGTGGCACTGCTTATGTTTAAGTCTTTTATCCATCTTGAGTTTATTCTGTATATGGTGGAAGTTCATGGTCTAGTTTCACTTTTTTTTGCATGTGCCTGTCCAGTTGTCCCAACACCACTTGTTGAAGAGGCTATTTTCACTCCATTTTATGTTCCTTTTCTCTTTGGTGAGTACTAGTTGCCCATGGAGACCTGGGTTTATTTCTGGGCTCTCTCTATTCTGTTCCATTGGTCTGTTTGTCTGTTCTTGTGCCAGCACTAGACTGCTTTGGTTAGAGTAGCCTTGTAGTATAGTTTGATGTCTGGTATTGTAATTCCTCCTACTTTGAACATCTTTCTCAGGATTGCTGCAGCTATTTGGGGTCTTTTTTGACTCCATATGAACTTTTTAAGTATTCTTTCTAATTCTGTGAAATATGATGTTGGTATTTTAATAGGGACTGCATTGAATCTGTAGATGGTTTTGTGTATTATGGAAATTTTATGTATTTATTTATTTTAAAGGATTGTATCTATTATTTTCAGAGAGAGGGAAGGGAGAGAGACAGAGAGGGAGAGAGACATTAATGTATGGTTGCCTTTCACCTGCCTCCAGCTACGGATCTGGCTGGAGATCTGGCCTGCAACCTGGTTATGTTGCCCTGGCTGGGAACCAAACCAGCGACCTTAAGGTTCACAGGCTGGCACCTTATCCACTGTGTCACCAGCCAGGGGGTATGGATATTTTAATGATGTTAATTCTTCCTAATCATGAACATGGTATGTGTTTCCATTTATTTGTATCTTCCTTAATTCCTTTCTTCAGTATTCCATAGTTTTCTGAGCACAAGTCCTTTACTTCTTAGTTAAGTTTATTCCTAAGTATTTTCTTTTTCTTGTTGCTGTGGTAAGTGGGATTTGTTTTCTAGCTTCTATCTCTGATGTTTAATTGTTGATGTATAACAATGCTTTCCAAGTCTGGATATTGACTTTGTATCCAGCTATTTTGCCAAATTCAGTTATTAGATGGAGTGGTTTCTTAGTGGAATCTAGGGTTTTCTATGTATACTATCATGTCATCTGCAAATAATGACAGTTTTACATCCTCCTTTTTAATTTGTATACCTTTAATTCTTTTTTCTTGTCCGATCGCTGCAGCTAGAACTTCCAAGACTATGTTGAATAGAAGTGGAGAGAGTGGACACTCTTGCCTTGTTCCTGATCTTAAAGGAAAGGTTTTCAGGCTTTGCCTGTTGAGTATGATGTTAGTTTCAGGTTTCTCTTATATGGCCTTTATTATGTTGAGGGATGTTCCCTCTATTCCCATCTTACTAAGGGTTTTAATCATAAAAGGATGTTGTACTTTATCAAATACATTTTCAGCATCAATTGATATAATCATATGATTTTTATCTTTCAGTCTGTTTATGTGGTGTATTACATTGATTGATTTGTGAATATTGAACTGTCCTTTCCATTCCTGGGATGAATCCCACTTGGTCATGGTGTATAATTTTTTAAAATATATTGCTGGATTTGGTTAGCCAATATTTGTTATGAATTTTTGCATCTATGTTCATCACAGATAATGGCCTGTAGTTTTCCTTCTTTGTTGGGTCTTGACCTAGTTTTGCGATTAGAGTAATATTGGCCTCATAGAAAGAGTTTGGGAGTCTTCCCTCTTCTTAAATTTTCTGGAATAGTTTGAGGAGGATAGGACTTAGTTCTTCCCTAAAAGTTTGCTGAAATTCACCTGTGTAGCCATTTGGACCAGGGCTCTGGTGTGCTGGGAGTTTTTTGATTACTTCTTCACTTTTATAATTTTTAAAGATTTTATTCATTATTTTTAGGGAGAGGGGAAGAGAGATAGGCCCACAGGGAGAAAGACATCAGTGCATGGCCTCCTTTCATCTGCTTCCAGCCACAGAGCTGGCTGGAGACCTGGCTTGCAACCTGGCCATGTGCCATGGCTGGGAATCAAACCAGCGACCCCTGGGTTTGTAGGCCAGTGCCTTATCCAACCAGGGTACTTCTTTAATTTAACTAGTTGTTATTGGTCTATTTAGGCTTTCTGCTGAGTCTTGTTTGAATTTTGGTATAAGTTTCCATAAATGTGTCCAGTTCACCCAGTTTGTCAAATTTCTTGTCATATAGTTGTTTGTGGTAATTTCTTACAATCCTTTGTAATTCTGTGGTATCTGTTGTGACTTCTCTGCTGTTTCTGATTTTGTTTATTTGAGTCTTCTTTTTCTTGATGAGTCTTGTTAATGGTTTGTCAATTTTGTTTATCTTTTCAAAGAACCTGATCCTTTGAATTGTGCTTTTAGCCTGTATGTTTAATTCTGCTCTGATCTTGATAATTTCCTTCCTTCTGCTTGCTCTGGCTCCTTATGTTGTTGCTGTTCTAATTCTTGAACCTTCATGATTAGATTGTTTGCATGAGTTTCTCTAGCCTTTTTAGGTAGGCCTGCATTGCTATGAATTTCTCTCCGAGGACGGCCTTTGCTATGTCCCATAGGTTTTGGGGTGTTGTGAATTCATTTTCATTTGTTTCCAGATATGTATTTTTTAATCTCATTGTTAACCCATTCTTTACTTTTTTTTTTTTTTTTTGCAGCAAACCAAAAAAATATATTTTTTTGCCAACCTGACAGAACATAAGTATAATGTTGATTCATTCACACCAGGTGGCTATTGTTGTGTTGGCTGTTGTCATTTTTTTTTAAATTTTTTAAAATTTTATTGTTGTTGTATTACATCCATCCCCTTTTTGCTCCCCTCTGTCCCCCCACCCACCCACCCATTCCTCCCAAAGTCAATCCCACCTGTTGTCCATGTCCATGGTTCCTTTAAACTAGGTTCCTATTCTTTACTTAATAGCTTGTTATTCAATCTCCATGAACTGTATTTTTGTTGTTGTTGTTGTTGTTTTTTGGAATTTTTCCTTGAGATTGGTTACTAGTTTCAAGCCATTGTGATCTGAGAAGATGCTTGGTATGATTTCCCTTTTCTTGAATTTGTGGAGGCTTGTTTTGTGTCCTACGATGTGGTTTATCTTTGAGAATGTTCCATTTGCATTAGAAAAGAATGTCTATTCCACTTCTTTGTGGTGAAAAGTTCTGTATATATCAGTTAAGTCCATTTCATCTAGAGTGTTGTTGAATGCTACAATATCATTGGTATTTTTTTTGTTTGGAAGATCTGTCCATTGTTGATGATAGGGTGTTGAAATCCCCTATTATTAGTGTGTTGCTGTCTGTATCCTTCTTGAAGTCCTCCAAGATTTTCATTATATATTTGAGTGTTCCAATATTGGGTGCATATATATTTATGAGGGTTATGTTTTCTTGGAGGATTGTTTCCTTAAGTATTATGAAATTGCCTTCTTTGTCTCTTTTTATGTCCTTAATTATGAAATCTATTTTGTCTGATATAAGTATTACTATCCCAACCTTTTTTTCATGTCCATTTGCTTGAAGTGTAATTTTCCATCCCTTCACTTTCAATATGTATTGATCTTTTGTTCTGAGGTGAGTCTCTCACAGACAGCATATATATGGATCATATATGGAAATGGATTCTTATCCATTTCACTACCCTATGCCTTTTTATTGGTGCATTTAATTTGTGTACATTTAAGGTTATTATTGAGAGGTACTTCTTCATTGACATTTTTCCCCTTTGTTCCTGTATTCCTCTCTGTCTCTCTTTGTTTCATCTGTTTAAAGCAGGCCTGTTAGCATCTCTTACAGTGTTGGTTTGCTGGAGGTGTATTCTTTTAGCCTTATTTTGTCTGGCAAACTCCTTATTTCACCTCCCATTTTTAATGAGAGTCTTGCTGGGTAGAGTATTCTTGGTTGCAGGCCTATGTTTTTCATGACTTGGAGTATTTTTTTCCCAATCCCTTCTGGCTTGTATTGTTTCTGCTGAGAAACCATTTGATAACCTTATTGAAGCTCTCTTATATGTTATTTGCTGCTCCTCTCATGATGCTTTTAGGATTCTCTCTTTGTCTTTGAAGTTTGCCATTTTCATTATGATGTGTCTTGCAGTAGGCCTGTTTGGGTTCATCTTCATTGGTACCCTCTGTGCATCCTGACACTTTCACTCATCATTTTAGGGAAGTTTTCTGTCAATACTTTTTCAAACAGGTTTTCTATTCCTTGCTTCTGTTCTCCTTTTGGTATTCCTATGATATGGATATTGTTGCATTTCATTTTGTCCTGTATCTCTTTTAAAATCTCTTCGTTCTATTTTAGTCTCTTTTCATTTTATTCCAATGTCTGGTTATTTTTTTCCCTATTGTCCTCCAATTTGCCGATCCAGTCTTCTGCTTCATCTAACCTGCTTTGAATTCCTTCTATTGTGTCCTTCAGTTCTGAGATTGTGTTCTTCATTACCTCCTGGTTTGTACTGATGGTTTTTATGTCTTTTTTAATTCTGGTGTAACTTTCTCTAAGTTCCTTGCAGTTGTCCTGAAGTTCTCTGTTGTTTCCTTTAAATTCCACTAATTCATGGAGACATCTTATAATGATTTATTTAAATTCCATATCTGATAGCTTGCTAGTTTCTATTTCAATTTTCAGTCTTTCTGGTGATTCCTCCTTTCCTTTTGGTCATGAACTGATTCTTTTTTCCACATTTTGGGTGTCTGTTATTGTTTGTTTTTGGTTTTTGATTAATCTGCTTTGATTCCCTGCCTTCATGGAGTGCCCTCTGTGTTAGGAGATTTGTGGGGTTCAGTGTTGCAGTCTCCTAGATTCCCTCCACTTGTTGTTATGTCATTAATTTGGGCAGTCTGGTTGTATTTTGGATTTGTTGTATGTGTTGCTCCTTTCTGTCCAGTTGGCTGATTGAGAGACACTCCTTCTATCATGTCTTATACACTGTTTTTGAGCTGCTCCGAAAAGAGAACCACCAGTCCAGGCAAAATAACTATACCTTCAAAGATATCTTTTTCCTTTAATCCCCCTTTTGACTGCCTATGAATCTAGCTCAGTATCCATACCCTCCAAGGTTACCCCAACTTTTAATCACACCCTCAGCTGCAAATGAGCCAGTCTTAATAGGGATGTAGATATAAGACTTATAAGAGGAGAAAAATGATAACATTGACTAAAGTATAGATAGTTTTGAAGGGTGTAAAGGGGTAGCAAAGATAATGGGGATGCGAGAGAGAAAGCCAATTTATCTCTTATAGAGAAATGGGGAAGGAATAAATCAGAAAGCCTCAAGTGGGAATGAACAGTATAAGTCTATGTATATAGTTACAGCATCTACCTTCCTCTCCACCCTTAATGAGCACCGATTGGTCAGGGTGGAGCCAGGACCCATGTGTTTTTAGCAGAAAAAAAGAATGTGTAGTCCCTAGTAGCTCACCCACAAAAAATAGTTTAAGAGGCTGGGGAGGGGAGGGATACTTAGATTGAGGACTGGGAATGAATTGTAGCAGAAGAGTGAGTAGACTTTAAAGAAAGAGTAGGAGGAGAATCTTGGGTTAGTTAGATGAATTGAGAGAAGAGGCAGTAAAAACATGGGAATTGGTATGCACTATGATATAAACACTATTTAGTTAAAATGCACTAATTGTGAGGGTTGGAAGTAACTTTTGAAAAGGATACATTAGGGATTAATAGTTTGTGTAGCTCTCAGTATAACCCAGGGAGTTTGAGATTAGCAGCAAGCCATTTCCTGGGTATGCCTCTTTTCCTTGACTATACCCTATTTCTGTAGTGTATAGTTAGACTGAGGGACTTTGGAATGGCAGGGCCTATGGCTGTTACAGTCAGGGCTGATTCTGAGTGCCCCACCCTTGGTAGACTGAGCCTCCAGTAGCCTAGCTGGGTTTCTGCACTGTTAGTACTTTGGGGCCCTCCCTTCTCTGGCTGGTTCTGTGTGAAGAACTGCAGAGTGCTTTTGTGGTGTGGATGGCTGCTCCTCCCCCTCCAGCTCCTTGAGGAGGTTTCCACCTGAGATGGGCTCCTGGCTCCAAGGTGGGTGGCCTGAAGCTTCCTTTGCTCCAGTGATGGCTAGCTCTCCCCCTCCAGGTCTTCAAATGACATTTTTGCAGCCTTTGTCTGCAAAGAGCACCTGGCTCCCCAGGGGGCCCACAGCATCATTTGCTGGCCATGGCTAGCCCTCCCCATTCAGCTCTTTGTGGATGTTTTTGCTGTCTTCAGTGGGCTCTGGTTCTAAGGGATGCCCCACAGCAACAGCACCGGTGATGGCTAGCCCTTTCCTCCAGGCTCTTCAAGGAGGTTTATGCCACCTGCGATAGGCACCTGGCTCTATAGGGGAGTCCAAGCTGTGTGCTAGTGATGGCTACCCCACCCCCTCCAGCACTTTGAGAAGGTTTTTGCCACCTGCAAAGGGTGCACCAGTTGCACCAGCAGCATGTTCCTGGCATGCAGTTTTGAGTTTTTCTGGGAGCCTGTGTGCTGGTTGTGGGTGCTCAGGGTTAGGCCCTTCTTCTTGCTGGGGCTCCAAGCTGCCTCTCTCTGGGTGGCACAGTGGCACAATTTTCGGCCCTCTCATTGCCTCAGCCGGTGCACTTCCCTGCTCCCCTGCTTCTGCTCCCCACGGGTCTCTCCTCCTCTGCCTCTGGCCCTGGGAGGTACTTCCTCTCTCTCAGCCTCCAGAGTATGTTCTCACACAGTCCCTCAACTGTGGGGGCTCAATTCCTCAATCTCCCCAGCTTTGTGCTCACTGTTCACACTTCACTGCTCAGATTTCTATTCACCAGGGAGCCTGAAGCTGTCTTCAGTCAGAGCCGCCCCTCTGGGCAGAGCTGACCCCCTGGCTGGCCGGTTCTGAACTGTCTCACCTGCTCTCCTGTATGTCTACAGCTTCTGGGCTGTGTACCTCTAAATCTAGATGCTTACTGCTCCAGTTTGCAGGGACCTGCAGATATCTCCTGCTCTCTACCTTATCCAGCTAATCTGGCACTTGAGAACTCTGTCAGCACTGCCATCTACTCTGTCGCCATCTTTCCACCCCACTGATTCTTGACCAAATTTTTACTGTAGACTTTTAGAGGGTGAAATCTGAAGGGATTTAATGTTGAAAATATTAACAAAAATTAATAACATTATTGATTAAAGGCAGACTCACCTCATTCTAACTTTGGGAGTTGAACAAGCTTAGATAGAGGGAACCATCCCTCTAGCGCTCAACTTATTTTTATTTATTTAAATAATTAAAAATATTTTATTTATTATTTTTAGAGAGAGGTGAATGGAGGGAGGCAGGGAGGGAGAGAAACATCAATGTGGTTTCCTTTCTCCTGCCTCCAGCTATGGACCTGGCTGGAGACCTGGCTTACAACCTGGTTATGTACCCTGACTGGGGAATCAAACCAGAGACCTTTGGGTTCTCAGGCCAGTGCCTTTCCACTGAGCTACCAGCCAGGGCCCTTATTTTTATTTAAAAAAAAATTCATTTAGCATGAGGCTTTAATTTACACGAATAGTTTAATATGTATGTTCTTTACACTGTTTATATTTTAGTGCAATTCTCTCAGAAATTCTCCACAGATTCTTGCTGTGTGATGGACATGAAGTCTCTATACTCCATCTGCCTTACAAATGAATATTGCCTTCTCATATGGCAAATGCTAGCTACTAAATAAATAAATTCATTTTTGCTCCATAGTTATGGCTTTTAAATTTTCTGCTGTTTGTGTTCTCTTCCCTATTAGCTGCCCCCTGAGACTTTGACCTTCTCTGTACCCCTGCTTTTCACCTTAAGTCAGTGCAGTTGTGTCCTTTCCTGATAAGCTTATAGATAAAAGGAAGAAAAAGACTAATTTCTTTAGTGCTTTTCATTCTAATTTCATCTCTTACCCATAAGTCCCCTTTCTTCTGAATCTCTAAGCTTTTTCTCAAGCTGAGACCCTAGTCTGAAAGTTCCTTTTAGAACCACTAACCCCTCCAAGGCTATGAAAATGACCAGAAGTTTCTGAATCTTAGTCCATTTGGATTTCTATTTTAAAAAGTACCATAGATTAAGTGACTTATAAACTATTTCTTTCACAGTTTTGGAGACTGGAAGTTTAAAATAGAGACACTAACAGATCCAGCATCTGTTGAGGACCTGCTTCCTGGTTCATAGAGGAATGTCTCATAAATATGTCCTCACATGATGGAAGGGATGGAAAAAATGTCTAAAACCTTTTTTTATAAGAGCACAAATGTCATTCATGATGGTGGAGCCATCATGACCTAATCATTCTCCACAGGCCACACCTCATACCATCACTTTGGGCGTTACAATTTCCACATACGAACATGAGGAAGATAAGAACATTCAGTGTGGAGCCATTCAATGTTCTGTTGTATATAAAAATTTGTATTTTGTTTCTCATTAAGTCAAAATGTAATTGTATTTCAAGGGGAGTGGTTTACTCCTGCCCAATGCTATCATGGTTACCACCATTAATATGACTTAAGATTTTTCTAAAGCTGGATGGCCCATTTAAGGGGCAGCAGAAATTAAAAGCTAGTTTCTAAAGAGGGTTTGATGAGAGTCTGTGGTCCTTGAGCAATCTTTTGGGAAAATCAATCCTAACCTTCAACATTAGCCCTTTTCTTAGAATTACTGATCCAATCCAAGTGGCTATACTGACAATCCCCTTGCTAAAAATGGTCCTTCCCTTCAGAATCATAAGAATGGCAGGAGAGAGCTGCTTCTATTTCCTTGTAATTAGATGCAACACTATCCTCTTAATGTGGAACATTTTAGAAGTTTTCCCATGGAAACAATACTGATGCAAGGGAAAGGGGGTTGATATCTTCATGGGTTTGAAACCATACCTATCTTCAGTATACATTAGGTTGCTTTTATGGATTTACCTCAGAAGCCAACACACACTTCCAACTCTTTCCATAGGAAAAGGTCAAATTCAGGGCAAGTGTATTTATCTGTAACTGAAGTAAATCTTTTCACTGTGAAGGAGTATTGGAAAAACAAACATATGTCCCACCAGCAACACTTCGGAAGCCACAATTCTAAACAAAGCATCAGGTCTAGAATGTTGGCCTTCAGGAAATAAAATAAGTTAATCTTTATAGTGAATTTGTTATAATTTTAAAGCTAACAAGTCATTGCATTGCTTCTGTTTCATTTAGAAAACCTAATTGGCCAGTTTGCTTTTCAGTGCTTCCTTACTTAAATTTAACTAAATGGTTAAGGGCATGTAAATTTCACCCCCAGCCTGCAGTTTCTAAGTATTTATTTCCTTTTCAGTGCTATTATGTCAGCAAATATGACTGCATGGTAAGGGGCAGGGGCTAGGAATACTCACCATTCACCTAATTAAATAAAATGCTGCAAAAATAATGTAAATGAAGATATGAAGGGGCTATCAACAAACCCCAGTGTTCTGGGTTTAAAAATTGAATTTTTTTGTTTTGTTTTGTTTGTTTGTTTAGTAAAAGACACCAGCAACATATATGTAAATACATATGGCCAAATTAGTTACAACCCTAAAATAAACATTTTCCAGGGTGAATGCAAGTGTCTTATCTTTAATTGTGTTTTAAATTTGCTGTGTTATTTTCAATAAAGGGAATCCAAAGCCTAGGCTATGGAGAGAGGAGGAAACAGACAAAGTTTGCTGCTTAATACAGGAATAATTGAAAGCAGCATTTGACATGAGTGGAGTCTGAGGAATGGGTGGTTTGTTGTAAGAATTTGTCCAACAGACATTGGTAAACATGCCTACAAACAGTAGTGACTAAAACCTGGAGTGATATATGTGTCCATTCAAGGAGAATGTGGTGGTTACCTGCAGTATTATCCCCATGGGTCTAGGGATATTGTGACATGTTTTCTAGTAAGCATAACTTTAAGAGCAGGTTATGACTTACAAAATCACCTCCAAAAGTGACAGAATAAGATTAATGACTGTTGATTTAATAAAACCATTAATGGGAAAGCCAGCCCAATTATGTGTTTCTGTTTGTGTAATCTACATTCATTCATATTTTCTCAAAAAAAAAAAAAAGAAAGAAAGAAAGAAAGAAAAAGCATAACAAAAAAGCAAGAGTACAGTATGGAAAGTATGTTAATCATGTTACTACTCTGGCTAGAATAATTTATTAAACAGTATCAGAGTTTCCTGGAAGATTTACTAAGCCTCTTAAATTACTTAATTCTTATACAATAATTTACATGCTGGCAAGAGCTGATGAGAAAAATAAATGAATAAAGTCATTAATTTAGAATGTTTCAGAAGCACCTCAATGAAGAAAATGTTTTCGTCTTTTCAATTCATCATAAAGTATATAGAATGTATTAACCCTTCTTAAAAATAGCCTTTACAAATCATTATGTTAGTTTATTTTTCCATCTTCAATATTGTAGATAAATGGCAAATATTTATTAAGTAATAAATAAATTAATTTTAAGTAAATATTTTGACATAAATTTGCTTGCTTTGGCATAAATGTCTTTTAATTTACTGATATATCAGTAAAAAATTTTGGACATTTTTCGTTTTGTTTTTTTTTTTTGGCAGTGATCTCTGGATTATTTACTGTTAGTCTTTTGCCTCTTTCTTCTGATGTTCTAAGAATTACATGTGTGTACTGCCTACAAAGCCTTATTCTTAGATGCCAATTTATCAATCTGGTGAAGTTGTTTTTATAAAATTTAAATTGTTATCTCTTCTAGGTGTATTTAAACAAAGAGATGAAAAATCTTATAATAGAATTGTAGGCTCTGCTATAGGTATAAAATAGACAATGTTTTCATTTAAATCTAAATGTCTTTTGATTACTAAATGTACCATTGTTTTATGTATCAATCAGAAATAAAAAATTGTAAACTTCAGTAAATGTTCAAGAATAATTTACACAGAATGTACAATGTTTACACAAGCCTTTGGAAACATTGAAATTTATTTACTACATTACTGGCAAAGTGGGTCATTTTCTTTTATATTAGAGGTGATAAGAGCAATAACACTTGATTATTAATTACTGTGATGTGTAACTTGGGATGATACATACTGATCAGAATTTATGGTTTATAAGAGATAATCAAAATATAACACCATATGACCTTTTTTTTATTCTTAGCATAATAAAACACTTTGTTTTTGTTTTATGAGTAAATAAAATTGCAGTTATTCCTCAACTGGTTGAAACTTACCTGCAGAGATTGAAAGATACCATCAATTTTTTGATGTGTCTTGATTTTTAGACTTGATAAATTGGGGACGAGGAGTGTTTCTAATCTGGATGAAATGCAGTGCTTGCTTAGAGTAAGGATTTTATTCCTAAACCCATTTAATTTGTCTACTCAAAAGAATGCACAGTCTAGCACTCTCATCCATATATGGTTATCCATCCTGGAACTTCAGTGACATCAGTGAGATATTATCAAGAGATTGTCCATGTAAAGGTGTACTGCATGATATGTGGCCTGGGTTTTTATTATAGATTTTCTGTATTAAAAATGTCAATAGTTAGTTATTAACATCTTTAATTTACCTTGTTAGTTATAAATTATTACACATAAACAAATAAAGGTATTTTTTTCTCAGAAAGATTAAAAACTAGCTGATGCAGAATACAAGCTTAAGAACATGTATTATTTCACAACAGTTCATGAAAAACTACATAATCCTGTATACTCTGATTATGAATATTACAAAATTGACACGTTAGAGGTTCAAGTTCAGAACAGTCCATAGTTCTTTGATTTTTTGCTAAAATTCAAAGCAGGTATAAATAGCCTGACGTCTAATCTAAACAACTAAATTCATAAGACTAGCTCTTTCAGAGTAATATATTTTTTAAATTAACTTTTTCATTGAAAACCATTAAAAATAAAGACACAACATTTATATGTTATTAAGGAATGCACCTATAAAAACATTTGTATGCAGCAAGATATGCAGAGACAAATACATCAATTTTCATATTTCTGGCATTGATATACATATAACTCTAGAGTTTAGTACTTTATCACCTCAAAATTTAAGGAAAGATGTTTTATTACTTTTTCTCATTATTTTTCTGATAAAAATATTTATTACACATGCCATTTAAATTTTAAATATCCCTTTTAAAATTGAAATGTATATATATTTAAAAATACTTTATTTATTATTTTTAGAGAGAGGGGAAGGGAGGGAGGCACAGAGAGAGAAACATCTATGTATGGTTGCCTTTCACCTGCCTCCAGCTATGGACCTGGCTGGAAACCTGGCTTGCAACCTGGTTATGTGCCCTGACTGGGAAAGGAACCAGCGATCTATCCACTGGGGCACCAGCGAGGGTGAAATGCATATTTTAAAAAACCTGTGGTTATCTGACCTAATCTCTTTGGAGATTTAATTTAAAGTGATGAAAGGGAAAGCCTTTGGGGTTTGACAGAACTGGATCTCATTTCCAAGACATACTAAGCCCTATCAATTGACTATTCTGCAAAATAGGAGTGATAAGACTTGATAAATACTGTGATGCATAACCAGGACTGATATATACTGATCATGATATATGCTTAATAAGAGATAATCAAGAAACTTCTAAGATGGCAGCAGAGTAGCTAGCAGCTCACTCCACTTCCTCCCACCCTGAACCTGATGTGCAGTGAAAATATAGAACAAAAACTGAAGGAGAGAGGCCAAGGGTGAGTAGGAACACAGATGAGGGATCTGAGCAGAAGCAAACTTGGGGACTAAAGCAGGATCACAAAAACAAATAAACAAACAAAAAACCCAAACAAGCAAACAAAAAATACCCAAAGAGGTGCAGGCAGGGATCCTGGGAATGGCAGCCTCCGCTCCCTAAGGGGAAGCTGGTACCCTCGCTCCCTAAGGGAAAGCCTGTAGCCGCTGCTCCCTAAGTGGGACCTGGAAACCAACATCCCTAAGCAGACCCCAGGCAGCGTTCCAGCCTAGCGCTCCTGGCTGTGCATAGTAGAAACCTCTGCGGATCTGCTCAGGAGCCAAGTACCCAGGGTGGAGAGAGATGCATAGGCCCTGGAAACTGCCAGCACTCGGTGAAATATGGCTGGAGAAAGCAGAGAGGGGTCCCCACCACCGCTGGGTATTGCTACATCACAAGGGGCTCTCCCTGGTGTCCCACTACCTGGAAAAGATCCAACTAGAAACTTTGCAGGAAACAGTTGGAGGCTTGGGAAACTGGAGCCTGGACCTGATCCTGAGAGACTGTGCCATTTCTGGGGATAGACTGGCGCAGGAAAATAGGGCCCACAGTCTCAGGTACTGTGATGAAAACCACACAAAGACTCATTCAAAAGGGGAGCTGAGGCAATACCCAAAACTAGGAAGGGGCCCAATGCTTGCCTAAACAAGAGCACAGTAGTTGCATTAAACAAAAGCCTGGCCCACAAGGAGAACAGGGGGAGGGACTCAACCCAGCCAGGCTCTCAGACCAGAGTTGCCCAGAGAGGAGAACATGACACCAGGAGACAACAGACAACTGGTGGGAGCTGAATGCAGCAGTATCCTGGGAATATTTCCACAGGGGAAAGAATAGCCCTGAAAAATCTCTCTTCACTAGATACCAGGAGCTACCCAGTTTCTAGGGCCAACAGGTGCAAAATTCCTTGTGGACAGCATTGTCTTGTTCCTGATCTTAGGGGAAAAGCTTTTAGTTTTTACCCATTGAGTATGATGTTGGCTTCAGTTTTTTCTTATATGGCCTTTATTATGTTGAGGTATGCTCCCTGTATTCCCATTTTGCTGAGTGTTTTTATCAGAAATAGTTGCTGTACTTTATCAAATGCTTTTCAGCATCTATTGATCATAAGGTTTTTGTCTTTCATTTTGTTGCTGTGGTATATTACATTTATTGATTTGCAAATGTTATACCATCCTTGCATCACTGGGATGAAAAATACTTGAACATGGTGTATGATCTTTTGAATGTATTGCTGGATCTGGTTGGCCAATATTTTGTTGATAATCTTAGCATCTATGTTCATCAGATATTGGCCTATAGTTTTCTTTCTTAGTTGTGTCTTGACCTGGTTTTGGGATTGGAATAATATTGGCCTCATAGAAAGAGTTAGGGAGTTTTCCCTCTTCTTGGAATTTTTGGAATAGGTTGAGAAGGATAGGACTTAGTTCCTCTGTAACTGTTTGGTAGAATTCACCTGTGTACCTATATGGTCTGGGGCTCTTGTGCTTCTGGAGATTTTGGATTACTTCTTCAATTTCACTATTTGTTATTGGCCTATTCAGGCTTTCTGCTTCTTCTGGATTCAGTTTTGGTAGATTATACATTTCCAGAAATTTGCCCATTTCATCTAGGTTGTCATATTTCTTGTCATATAGTTGTTTGTAGTAATTTCTTACAATCCTTCATATTTCTGAAGTATCGGTGTGATTTCTCCTCTGTCATTTCTGATTCTGTTTATCTGGGTCCTCTATCTTGTTTTCTTGATGAGTCTGATTAAAGACTTATCAATTTTGTTCACTTTTTCAAAGAACCAGCTCCTGGACTTGTTGATTCTTACAATTGTAGTTTGAGTCTATAAATTATTTAATTCTACTCTGATCTTAATGATTACTTTCCTTCTACTTGCTTTAGGCTTTGTTTTTGCTCCTCTAGTTCTAGCAGCTTTATGGTTAGGTTGTTTCTATAAGCTTCTTCTATCCTTTTTAGGTAGGCCTGTACTGCTATGAATTTCCTTCTGAGGACAGCCTTTGCTGTGTCCCATAGGTGTTAGGCTGTTGTGTATTCATTGTCATTTGTTTCCAGAAACTTTTGATTTCATCTTTGATCTCATTGTTAATCCATTCCTTACTTAAAAGCATGTTATTCAGTCTCCATGAATTAGTGTGTTTTTTAAATTTTTTCCCTTGAGGTTGGTTTCTAGTTTTAATCGATTGTGATCTGAGAAGATGCGTGGTATGATTTCAATTTTCCTGTATTTGTGGAGGCTTGTCTTGTGACCTACCATATGGCCTATCTTTGAGAATGCTGCATGTGCATTTGAAAACAATGTGTATTTTGCTTCTTTGGGGTGAAAGGTTCTATATATATCAGTTAAGTCCATTTCCTCTAGAGTGTTGTTCAATAGCACAATATCCTTGTTTTTTGTTTGTTTGGAAGATCTGTCCATTGTTGATAATAGGGTATCAAAATTCCCTACTATTAGTGTGTTGCTGCCTATATCTTTCTGGAAGTCCTCCAAGATTTTTTTTATATATTTGGGAGCTCCTAATTTGGGTGCATATATGTTTACCAGAGTTATTTCTTCTTGCTGGATTGTTCCCTTAAGTATTATGAAATGGCTTTCTTTGTGTCTTTTTATGGCCTTCATCATAAAATCTATGTTATCTGAAATAAGTATTGCTACTCCAGCCCTTTTTTCATGTCCATTTGCTTGATACGTATTTTTCCATCCCTTCACTTTCAATCTGTGTCGATATTTTGTTCTGAGGTGGGCCTCTTTAAAACAGCTTATATGTGGGTCATGTTTTCTTATCCATTCAGCTACCCTATGTCTTTTGATTGTCCCATTTAATCCATTTACATTTAAGATTATTGTTCATTGATACTTACTTATTGCCATTTTTCCCCTTTGTACTTGACTCTGTCTCCCTCTGTTTCTTCATTTATTTTTTTTAAGCAGACCTTTTAGTATTTCTGGCAATGCTGGTTTGGTAGAGATGTATTCTTTTAGCCTGAATTTGGTGGCTTAGTTATTGATCCAATGGATCAGCCACCAGCTCAGGTGCAGCCTGCTGGGACAGATTCAGATGTAAATCAATGAATTTGCGATCAGCCGCCAGGCTCAGGCACCACTGGGCTGGGCAGCAAGATCCCATTATAATCCAATGAATGTGTGTTTGGCTACCAAGCTCAGGAGCTGCTGGACTAGACAACAAGGTACAATTGTAATCCAATGAATCTGTGATTAGCCACCAGCCTTAGGTGGTGCTGGGCTTAACTGAAATATTCTATTGTAATCCAATAAATCTGTGATAGCTGCCAGGCTAACAGGCCAGCAGGCTAGACTGAGAGATTCAATTGTAATCCAATGAGTATGTGATTAGCCATGAGGCCTAGGGCCACTGGGCAGGACAAAACAACTCAGTTGTGAACCAATGATTCCAAGATCAGCCATAAAGCTCACTTGCCACTGTATGGGGCTGACTGTTTGACCCAGCTGTAAGTCAGACAGTTTGTAATCAGCTGCCAGGCCCAGGCTCTGCGGAGTGAGAAGGACTGACTCAGTTGCAAAGCAATGAATCTAGAATCAGCCACCAGGTTTGCATGCCACTGTGCAGGACTGGCTGACTGACCCACCTGTAGGTCAGAGAGTTTGTACTTAGCCACCAGGCCCAGGCACTGCTCGGGGAGAAATATCTCTTCAGGTTCCAAATATTGTATCTGTGCTCAGACAGGGCAGGGAGGGAGAGATTTATTTAGATGTAAGTCAAAGAATTGTGATCAAGCATCAGGCTCAGGCACCTCTGGGTGGGGCAGATGCTTCCAGTGGGTGGAGCTCTGAGGACCCTCCTACAGAAGCTGCTTGGAGCAGGGCTGTCCACCTGAGGTGTGGGCAATGAGTTAGCTCCGGCATCCCCACAGACACCTCCTCAATTCTCTCCTCCAAGCCACCGTTGCACTCTCCCCACGTGTCTCCAGTCCTCTCTGCCCTCCCTCTGTTGGAGCCCAGGGAAGGTGGGTGCCAATGCATTTTTACTGTGGTCACCCTAATAGTTCTCTGTCCCCAGTGCTCTCTCAGGCCAACAAACTCCAGAACTTTCATTCTCATCTGAATGCTGCTCTACTCTCTGCTCTGTTGCTGTAGGTTGGGACACCCAGCTGGGGGACGGGAACCCATCCTTCTTAGGTGGAGCCCCCACCTCCATCTGTTCAGCTGCTGCCTCTGGTGGGAGCCCAGCCAGCCCTCTTGAATTTCTGAGATTCCTTCCAGTCACGTTGTGATGAGGTGTCCTATTCTGTTCTGTCCATGCTTATAGGACCTCTTTCAGTTGGTGTTCTGTTGGTAATTCCACCTGACTTTTTCTCCAAAAAAGTAATTCCAAATGCAACCTGGGAGGAGATTGATATAGCTCCACTTATTCCTCCACCATCTTGCCAGAACTGCCTGCTGAGCGTTTTTATCATACATGGTTTCTGTACCTTATGAAATGCTTTTTCAACATTTTCCAACATGATCATATGTTTTTTTATTTTTCATTTTGTTTATGTGGTGTATTACATTTATTGATTTGGGAATGTTGTACCATCCATGCATCCCTGGATGAATCCCATTTTATCATGATGTATGATCTTTTTGATGTATTGGTGTATCTAGTTTGTTAATATTTGTTGAGGATTTTAGCATCTATGTTCATCAGAGATATCGGCCTATAGTCTTCTTTATTTGTTGTGTCTTGTCCTGCTTTTGGGATTAGAAAAATTTTGGCCTCATAGAAAGAGTTTCAGAGTCTTCTCTGTTCTTGGAATTTTTGAAGTAGGTTGATAAGGACAGTAGTTCATTGTTCCCTCAATATTTGGTAAAATTCACCTGTGTAACCATCCAGTCTGGTACTCTAGTGAGCTGGAAGTTTTTTGATTACTGCTTCAATTTCACTACTTGTTATCAGCCTACTCAGGCTTTCTACTGTTTCTGGATTCAGTTTTGGTATATTATACATTTTCAGATATTTGCCCATTTTACCCCAGTTGTCAAGTTTCTTGTGATATACTACCTTCTTATAACTCTTTGTATTTCTGTGGTATTGGTTGTGATTTCTCCTCTGTCATTTGTGATTTTGTTTATTTGTGTCCTCTTTTTTTTTGTTTGTTTGTTTTTTACTTGATGAGTCTGGTTAAAAGCCGGTCAATTTTATTTAACGTTTCAAAGAACAAGCTCCTGGATTTATTCTTTGTATTGTAGTTTTAGTCTCTATGTTATTTTATTTTGCCCTGATCTTGATTATTTCCTTCCATCTAGTTGCTTTGGGTTATTTGTTGTTGCTCCTCTAGTTCTTTTAGCTGTAGAGTTAGGCTGTTTGTGTAAGATTATTCTAACTTTTTCAGGTAGGCCTGTGAATTTCGCTCTCAGGATTGCCTTAGCTGTGTGCCATAGGTTTTGGGCTTTTGTGTATTCATTTTCATGCATCTTCAGAATTTTTTTATTTCATCTTTGATCTCATTGTTATCCCATTTATTACTTAATAGCATGTTATTCTTTTGCCATGAATTTGAATGCTTTTGAGTTTTTTCCTTGAGGTTGGTGTCTAGTTTCATGCTGTTGTGACATGAGAAGATGCTTGATATCATTTAAATTTTTAAAAAATTTGTTGAGGCTTGTTTTGTACCCTACTAATAATGAAACATCAGAGATAGAAGCTAGGAAACAAATCTCATTTACCATAACAACAAGTAAAATAAAGTACTTAGGAATAAACTTAACCAAGGGAGTAAAAGACTTGTACTCAGAAAACTACAGAACACTGAAGAAAGAAATTAATGAAGATACAAATAAATGGAAACATATACCATGTTCATGGGTGGGAAGAATTGACATCATTAAAATGTCTATACTACCCAAAGCAATGTATAGATTCAATGCAATCCCAATTAAAATACCAATGACATACTTCATGGCTCTAGAACAAATACTCCAAAAATTTATGTGCAGCATGAATAGCCACAGCAACCTTGAGAAAGAAGCAAAAGGTAAGAGGAATCACAATACCAGACATCAAACTATACTACAAGGCTACTGTAATCAAAATAGTCAGGTACTGGCATAAGAATAGACTTATAGATCAATGGAACAGAATAGAGAGCCCAGAAATAAATCCAGGACTCTATGGTCTATTAATATATTGGACAAAGGAGGAAGAAGTATAAAATGGAGTGAAAATAGCCTCTTCAATGGTGTTGGAAGAACTGGGCAAGGACATGAAAAAAATAATAATAAAGCAAGAACAACAACTTACACCATACACCAGAATAAGCTCAAGATGGATAAAGGACTTAATCATAAGCTGTGACACCATAAAAGTCCTAGAGGAAAACATAAGAAGTAAAATTTCAGATATTTCATGCAGCAATATATTCACCAATACTTCTCTATGGGCAAAGGAAATAAAGGAACAGATAAACAAATGGGACTATATCAAACTGAAAATTTTCTGCTCAGATAAAGAAAACAGCAAAATGAGAAGGGAACAAACTGTATGGGGAAACATATTTGCCAATAATACCTCAGAGAAGGGTTTGATCTCCAAAAGTATATAAAGAACTTCTGCCTCACAATACTAGGGAGACAGACAGCCCAATAAAAAATTGGCAAAAGACCTGAACAGGTACTTCTCTGAGGAGAACATACAAAGTGCCCATAGGTATATGAAAGAATGCTCCATATCACTAGCAATCAGAGAAGTGCAAATTAAAACCACAATGAGATATCCCCTCACACCTATCAGAATGTCCATCATCAACAAATCAACAAACAGGTGCTGGTGAGGGTGTGGAGAAAAGGGAACCCTGGTGCACTATTGGTGGGAATGCAGACTGGTTCATCCATTATGGAAAACAGTATGGAATTTCCTCAAAAAACAAAAAAAATTGAGCTGCCTTTTGACCCAGCCCTTCCACTGCTAGGATTATACCCAAAGAATCCTGAAACATCAGTTCAGAAGAACCTATGTACCCCTATGATCATAGCAGTGTTATTTACAGTAGCCAAGTGCTGGAAACAGCCAAAGTGACCATTAGTGAATGAATGGATCAAAAAACTTTGGTATATTTCCACAATGAAATACTACACAGCAGAAAGAAAGAAGAAACTCCTACCTTTTTGGAGAACATGGATGGAACTGGAGACAATTATGCTTAGTGAAATAAGCCAGTCAGTGAAAGATAAGGACCATTCGATCTCACCCAATACAGGAGACTAATAAACAAAACAAACAAGCAAATCACAACAAGGGACATGAATACAAGGAACAAACATTCAGTGTGCAGAGGGGAGGGGGAAGGGGAAAAAGAGGCAAAGAAGGGGAACAGTTTAGTTAAGGAACTAGCATGGATGACCTATGGACTTAGACAACATGTAGAATTGTCTATGGGAGGGGGAAGGAGGAGTATGCTGCAGGGTAGAGTAGTGGGGGAGGAAATGGGATAAATGTAATGCAATAACAATAAAATTAAATTAAAAAAAAAAAGAGGCCCTGGCTAGTGGCTCAATGGATAAGGTGCTGGCCTGCAAACCCAAAAGTCACTGGTTTGATTCCCTAGTCAGGGCACATAACCAGCTTGCAAGCCAGATCTCCAGCCAGGTCTGTAGATGGAGGCAGGTGAAGGGCAACATTGATGTCTCTTTCTCTCTCTGCCTTTCCCTCTCTCTAAAAATAATACACATTAAAAAATAATAATAACTTTTTAAAAAGGGATAATCAAATATTTTGACTTCTCTTCAAATACAGGTATATACCATATATCAAAATTATTTTGAAATTATGAAAATGTAAATACTTACACAATTTAACATCTTGAAAAGAAACATCTGAAGCCTAGAAGCATTTGTAAACTGAAAGAAAGTGAAGAAGAAAGTAGAAAAGGAAAAGAAGAATTTGGAAGAGACTGACAAGAAGAGGAGGAAGGTAAAAAGGGATAAAAGAATCAGCTATTTTCTATAAATTACAGTATTTGATAAAGTATTAATTAGAATTTAATGTTTATTTCATTCTTATTCAGTATTTATTGATTTGCTCTATTAAGTATTATTCTAGTTCTTAATGTCATTCATAAATGAAATACTTTTGGAAGATGGTGACAGAGTAGAGAGCAGTGATGATGGCATTCTCAAGTCCCAGAGCAGCTGAAGGATAGGATAGGGAGCACAAGATTTCTGCAGTTCCCTAAAAATTGGAGTGGTAAGCATCTGGACTCAGGGGAGCACAGCCCAGAGGCAGGGGAGACCTACAGGAGAGCAGGTGAGACCGTTCCAAAGCTGCTGGCAAGTCTAGGTAGGCTCTGGGTAGTGGTAACTCTACCCAGAGGGGCATCTTTAACTGAAAACAGCTCCAGGCTCCCTGGAGACTAGAAATCTGAGCAGCGAAGTGTGGGCAGTGAGGGCAAATGCCAGAGGGAAGGGGGAATTGAACTCCTGCAGGGCAGGGACTATGTGAGAGACAGAGAGAGAAAGCTCCTCACTGGGCCAGAGATGGAGGAGAAGAGACCTACAGGGAGTGGGAGCGGGGGAGCGGGGAAGTGCACCAGCTGGAGTGGCAAGAGGGCCAAAAAATGGTGCCACTGAGCCACCGGGGAAAGAGCGGCTTGAAGCCCCTCTGAGGGGTTAGGCCCAGCCCTGCACACCCACACCGGGCCCCCAGGCTCCCACAGAACCTCCAAACAGCACACCAGGAACTTGCAGCTGATGCAACTGGCACACCCATTGCAGGTGACAGAAGCTGTGATGTGGAGGCTCTGGGGAGCCAGGCACGTATCACAGAGGCAGCAATGAAAAACTCCTCAAAGAGCTGGACTGCTTAGGTTAGCTTTTGCCAGGGAGAGCCAGGCACTGTTATCGGGCTACCTTCTTCAGGAGCTGCTGGGGTAGGGCCAGTCATCACAGGAGCCAGCGAGGTTGCAGGCCACCCTGCAATGGACCCAGGTGCCCATCGCAAGCAGGAACTTCCTCCAGGAGCTGGAGGGGGAGGAGCAGCCATAGACATCACAGAAGCACTCTGCTGGACTTCACATGGAAACAGTGAGAGAAGGGAGGGCCCCAAAACACCAGCAGCACCAGCAGCTATAGAAGGCCTAGCCTACCTGGGGGCTGACACTCAGAATCAGCCCTGACTGTAATAACCATAGGCCCTGTCACTCCAAGACCACACCACACAGCTAGACTGTAGACTGCAGAGACCTGACCAAGAAAAAGAGGCAGACTCAGGAAATGGATCACTGCTAATCTCATGCACCTGAGTTACATCAAGAGCTGCATGAACTATTTTTTTTAAAGATTTTATTTCATTATTTTTAGAAAGAGGGGAAGGGAGAGAGGCAGAGAGGGAGAGAGACATCAATGTATGGCTGTGTTTCACCTGCCTCCAGCCACAGACCTGACTGGAGACCTGGTTTGCAACCTGGTTATGTGCCCTGGCTGGGGAATCGAACCTGCGACCTTCGGGTTTGCAGGCCAGCCCCTTAACCACTATGCTACCAGCCAGGGCCCTGCATGAACTATTAATCCCTAACATATCCTTTTCAAATGTTACTGCCAAGCCTCACACTTAGTGCATTTTAAGGAAATAATGTTTATACCATAGTGTATCCCAATTCACATATTTTGACTCCTCCCCTATCTCAATCCACCTAAATACCCAAGACCCTCCCCCTACACTTAATTTAAAGTCTTCTCACTCTCCAGCTACAATGTATTCCCAGTCCTCAATCTAAGTATTCCTCTCCTCCCCAGACACCTAAACCCTTTCTTTATTCTTTTCTTTATTTTTTCTTCTGTTAAAAGCCCACAGGTGGGGGCTCCACCCGGACCAATCAGGGATGATTAAGGGTGAACAGCCACCTAAACTCTTTTATTATTATTATTATTATATTATTTTCTCTGCTAAAAGCCCACAGGTCCTGGTTCCACCTGGACCAATCAGGGATCATTAAGGGTGAACAGGGAGGCAATGCAGCAACTATATATATATAGGTGTATACTGTTCACTCGTACTTGAGGTTTTCTGATTCTCCCTCTCCTCATTTCTATAGAATAGAAAAGTTGGTTTTTTTTCTGTCTCATATCCATGCTATCTTTGCTACTCCTCAGCACCTTTTGAAACTATCTATACTTTAGTCAATTTAATCACATTTTCCCATCGTACAACAGTATTTATATACCTATCAAGATTGGCTCAGTTGCAGATGAGGGTGTGATTAATGGAGGGTTTGGGTGTATAGTTACATTTATAGGCAGTTGAAAGGGGAAGTAAAACAGAAAGATATCTCTGAAGGTATGATTATTTTGCCTGGATTGGTGGTTCTGTTTTAGAAGCAGCTCAAAAACAGTGTATGAGAAAGGATAGAAGGAGTGTCTTGCAATCAGCCAATTGGAAGGAAAGGAGCAACATACACAACCAATCCAGAATACAACCAGACAGCTCAAGTAAATAATATAAAGGACACCCCAAGAGCAACAAGTAGAGAAAATCTAGGAGACTGCAACACTGAACTTCACAAATCCCCTAACACAGAAGTGTGCTCAACAAAGGCAAGGAAGCAAAGCAGATTAATCCAAGAAAAAATAAATAAACAACAAAAAACAACAACAACAACAAAAAACAAGCAACAACCCAAAATGGGGGAAAAAAGTACCAGTCCAACACCAAAAGGGAAGGAAGAATCCCCAGAAAGATCACCAAATAAAACAGAGGCACACAACATATCAGATATGGAATTCAAAAGAATGATGATAGAGAAGCTCAATAAGCTCAGCCAGCTCAAAGAAAACTATAAACAACTCTAGGGAAGTGACAAGGAACTTACCGAGAGCTATTCCAGCATCAGAAAGGAATTAGAAACTATCAGTAAGAGCCAGGAGGAAATGAAGAATACATTTTCTGAATTGAAGAATAAAATAGAAGTAATCAACAGTAGGCTAGAGGAAGCAGAGGACTGGATCAGCGAGTTGGAGGAAAATGTAGACAAATACTCCAAGATAGTACAAGAGAATGAAAAAAGGCTGAACAATAATGAAGAGGTTTTAAGAGAGGTGAAGAACAATATGAAACATAATAACATTCATATCATAAGGATACCAGAAGGAGAAGAAAAACAAGAAAAACCTGTTCAAAAAGTAATGATAGAAAATTTCCCTAACATGGTGAGTGAAAACATTACTCAAGTTCAGGAAGCACAGAGGGTCCCAATGAAGATCAACCCAAACAGACCAACTCACTGCAAGGCACATTATAATTAAAATAGCAAATATCAAAGACAAAGACAGAATCCTAAAAGCATCAAGAGAGAAAAGACAAATAACATATAAGGGGGGCTCCTTATCAAATGATTATTCAACAGAAACAATTCAAGCCAGAAGGGAATGGCAAAAAGTATTTCAAATAATGGTAAACAAAGGTCTGCCACCAAGAATACTCTACCCAGCAAGGCTCTCATTCAAAATGGAAGGAGAAATAAGGATTTTCCCAGACAAAAGAAGACTAAAAGAATACATCTCTACCAAACAAGCATTGCAAGAAATGCTAAATAGTCTGCTTTAAAAAAAAAGAAAAATGAAGAAACAGAGAGAGCCAAAGAGGAATACAGGTACAAAGTGAGAAAATGGCAATGCATAAGTATCGATCAATGATGCTTATTCAGATTAAATGTGCCAATCAAAAGACATAGGGTAGCTAAATGGATAAGAAAACATGACCCACATATATGCTGTCTTCAAGAGACCCACCTCAGAACAAAAGATCAACACAGATTGAGGGTGAAGGGATGGAAAAATATATATCCAGCAAACGGACATGAAAAAAAGTCTGGAGTAGCAATACTTATTCCCGACAAAATAGATTTTACAATTAAGGCCATGAAAAGAGATAAAGAAGGACATTTCATAATACTTAAGGGAATAAGAAATAACTCTGGTAAACATATACACACCCAAAGTAGGAGCTCTGAAATATATAAGGAAAATCTTGGAGGACTTCAAAAAGGATATAGGCAGCAACACACTAATAGTAGGGAATTTTAGACCCCACTATCAACAAGGGACAGATCTTCCAAACAAAAAAATCACCAAAGATGTTGTGTGATTGAACAACACTCTAAAGGAAATGGACCTAACTGATATATACAGAGTCTTTTACCTGAAAGAAACAAAACACACAGTCTTTTCAATTGCACATGGATCATTCTCTAAGAGAGACCACATAGTATAGGTCACAAGACAAGCCTCCACAAATACAGGAAAATTGAAATCATACCAAGCATCTTCTCAGATCATAATGGCTTGAAATTAGAAACCAATCTAACGGGGGAAAACCAAAAATACTCTGACTCATGGAGATTTAATAACATGCTTTTAAGTAATGAATGGGTTAACAATGAGATCAAAGATGAAATCAAAAGTTCCTGGAAACAAATAACAAAGAACATGCAACAGCCCAAAACCTACGGGACACATCAAAGGTAGTCCTCAGTGGGAAATTTATAGCAATACAGGCCTTCCTAAAAAGGTCAGAAGAAGTTTACCCAAACAACCTAACTATAAAGCTGCAAAAACTAGAGGAACAACAACAAACAAATCCCAGAGCAAGTAGGAGGAAGGAAATCATCAAGATCAGAGCAGAATTAAATAACTTAGGGACTCAAACTACAATTCGAAGAATCAACAAGTCCAGGAGCTGGTTCTTTGAAAAAATAAACAAAATTGACAAGCCTTTATCCAGACTCATCAAGACAAAGGGAAATAGGACCCAAATAAACAGAACCAGAACTGACAAAGGAGAAATCACAACTGATACTTCAGAAATGCAAAAGATTGTAAATTACTACAAACAACCATATGACAAGAAATATGAAAACCTGGGTGAAATGGACACATTTCTGGAAAGGTATAAACTACCAAAACTGAACCCAGAAGAAGCAGAAAGCCTGAATAGGCCAATAACAACTAGTGAAATTGAAGAAGTAATCCAAAATCTCCCAAAGCACAAGAGCCCCAGATCAGATGGATACACAGGTGAATTCTATAGAACATTTAAAGAACTAACTCCTATCCTTCTCAACCTATACCAAAAAATACAGGATGAGGGAAGACTCCCAAACTCTTTCTATGAGGCCAATATTATTCTAATCCCAAAACCAGGGCAAGACACAACTAAGAAGGAAAACTACAGGCCAATATTTCTGATGAACATAGATGCTAAAATTCTCAACAAAATATTAGCCAACCTGGTTCAGCAGTATATTACAAAGATCATACACCATGATCAAGTAGGTTTTATCTCAGGGATGCAAGGATGGTTCAACATTCATAAATTAATAAATGTAATACACCACATCAACAAATTGAAAGACAAAAACCATCTGATCATATCAATAGATGCTGAAAAAGCATTTGATAAGGTACAGCAACCATTTATGATAAAAACCCTCAGCAAAATGGGAATAGAGGGAGCATACCTCAACATCATAAAGGCCATCTATGAGAAATCTGAAGCCAACATCATACTCAATGGGCAAAGTTTAAAAGCTTTCTCCCTAAGATCAGGAAAGAAAAAAGGCTGTCCATTTTCTCCACTTCTGTTCCACATCGTCTTAGAAGTTCTAGCCATAGCCATCAGAGAAGAAAAAGGAAGAAAGTTATCCAAATTGGAAAGGAGGAAACCAAACTGTCATTATTTGCAGAAGATATGATAGTGTACATACAAAACACAATAGGCTCCACCAAAAATTTACTTGACCCAATAAGCAAATTTAGCATAATAGCTGGATATAAAGTCAATCTCCAGAAATCAAAAACATTTTTGTATAGGAAAAATGAAACATCAGAAATAGAAGAAAAAAAAAAAACAACAACAAAAAAAAAAACAAATCCCATTTACCATAGCAACAAGAAAAATAAAGTACCTAGGAATAAACTTAACTAAGGAGGTAAAAGACCTGTACTCAGAAAACTACAGAACACTGAAAAAAGAAATCAAGGAAGATACAAATAAATGGAAGCATATGCCATGTTCATGGATAGGAAGAATTAACATTAAAATGTCCATATTACCCAAAGCAATCTATAGATTAAATGCAATCTCAATTAAAATACCAATGATAGACTTCACAGAAATAGAAAAAATCCTTCAAAAATTTATATGGAGCCAAACATTCCCATGAATAGTCACAGCAATCTTGAGAAAAAAGAACAAGGTAGGAGAAATCACAGTATCAGACTTCAGGAAATACAAGGCTACTGTCATCAAAACAGTCTGGTACTGGCATACAAATACACATATAAATCAATGGAACTGAATAGAGAGCCCAGAAGTAAACCCAGGACTCTATGGTCAACTAATATTTGACGAAGGGTAATGGAACTTAAAATGGAGTAAAAACATTCTCTTAAACAAGTGGTGTTGGGAGAACTGGACAGCAAGATACAAAAAGATAAAACTATACCACCAACTTACACCATATACTAGAATGAATTCAAGATGGATAAAGGATTTAAACATAAGCAGTGCTACCATAAAAGTCCCTAGCAAAAAATATAGGCAGTAAACTTTTGGATATCTTATACCAAAATATGTTTAGTGATACTTCACCAAGGAAATAAAACAACAAATCAACAAGTAGGACTACATTAAATTGAAAAATTTCTGTTCAGCTAAAGAAAACACCAACAAAATTCAAAAGGAACCAACTGTATGGGAAAATATAATTGCCAATGATACCTCAAACAATGGTTTGATCTCCGAAACATATATAAAGAACTTTTGCAACTCAACACCAGGGAGACAGACAGCCCAATTGAAAAATGGGCAAAAGACTTGAACACACAACTCACTGAGGAAGACATACAAATGGCCCGGAGGCATATGAAAGAATGCTCAACATCACTAGCTATCAGAGAGATGCAAGTTAATACCACAATAAGATACCACCTCACACCTGTCAGAATGGCAATCATCAGGAAATCAACAAACATCAAGTGTTGGTGAGGATGTGTGGCAAAGGGAGCCCTGGTGCGCTGTTCGTGGGAATGCAGGCTGGTGCAGTCACTATGGAAAACAGTATGGAGTTTCCTCAAAAAACTAAAAATGGAACTGCCTTGTTCCAGCAATTCCCCTACTATGAATATACCCAAAGAACCCTGAAACACCAATTCATAAGAACCTATATACCCCTGTGTTTATAGCAGCACTATTTACAATAGCCAAGTGCTGGAAACAGCCTAAGTGACCATCAGTGGATGATTGGATCAAAAAACTTTGAGACATTTACACAATGGAATTCTATATAGCAGAAAGAAAGAAGGAACTCCTACCCTTTGCAACAACATGGATGGAACTAGAAAGTATTATGCCTAGTGAAATAAGCCAGTTAGTGAAAGACAAATACCACATGATCTCACCCATTACAGGACAATAATGAACAAAACTAACAACAAGCAAAACAGACCCAGATATATAAATACAGTGAATAGGCCTTCAGTGGGCAGGGGGAAGGGGTTTGGAGGGAGCAGGGAGGCAGAGGCAAGGGAGGGGAGCAGTTTAGACAAGAACCTAGTATGGAGGAACCATGGACATGGAAAACAGGTGGGATTGACTTTGGGGGGTAATGGGTGGGTGAGGAAGAGGACAGAGGGGAGCAAATAGGGGATGGATGTGATACAACAACAATAAAATTAAATTTAAAAACTGCTTTTGTTGTTTAATAATTTAATTATTTTGAAGTCACTCACTGAGCTATACTTCATGAATAGTGTTTTAATAACATGGGAGAAATGAGTTAGGTATAATTACTTTAATTTTATTGATAGAATAACCGAGGTTGAGGTTTTGCTGACCTTATTGGTTACTTGAGAAAACTAACTTATTAATGTAGACATAGATTCATATGATGTCATAACATTTTCTTTCATAAAGATATAGAAAAGTTGTTTCTCAGTAGCCAAGAACCAAATACAAAAACAAAACATAAAATTATTCTAAATGTTAATTAATTTCTTTTTGGAGTAAGTGCATGTAGTTATATTTAGAAAAAGAGTATGAGAGATGTGTTGTTAATGGTGAATCTGAAATACCTGGCTGTCCTTTCCTGGCTGGATGAAATCTCTGGCAAATCCCGTAAGTTCCTGAAAGTTATTCGAATAAGGGTTAATGACCTGAATACTGAAACAATGTACATAATAGGAATTTCTGATGAAGGGCCAAGTTTAGCATGAATGTACTCTAACTATCAGATCAGCATGTAGACTAATCTAGCTCTAAGAGCACAACATTCCAGAAACAGGAGAAAAAATGCAAGTATTACTTAAGCATTAGTCAAAAGGGAATGTGAAATTTTATTTGAAAAGTTTGGATGAAATTAAATACAAAAATGTGAACATTATTCTTATTTTGAACAAGGGAGAGGTAGGAAGAAAATTGGGTTTAGTCCCATTTTCTAATGGACAGAACAAGCATTTAAGACAAGCAGTTATGAAAGAGGTCGCTCTGTTACATTTCATTACATCAGGATGAGTTGTCTAAAAACTGCAGAAATCCAGGGGAAAATAGTTGATTCTGTGAAAGGGTAAGTATTAACATCGAAGAAAAAAGAGACTAAAATGTAACTCAACTTGTTTGGCATATTTAAAGGAGGCTAATGCATTAGATAGTACTTTATTGATATTAAAATTTTACTTTAGGAAGAGTGGAGAGTTGTGAAGATTCCATTTATCTATATCCACCCCTAAAACACACCTAAATGTGTGCAATATTTGTACATGTATATATTAACAGCATAAATACCTAATTATTTATGTGCTAACTAAACTCATAATAAGTGAAAATATGGGGAAAGACCCCATGACAAGTTCTCAGATATTATATTGATTATACTTAAATCATATTTAACCATTTCTTTCAGCCAAATATCTTATCCAAGTATATCTGTATACATATGCAAGTTTATATATGTATGCATTTGGAGAGAGAAAAATATTTTCATTTGTGTATGTGAAAATACTTTAAGATTCTCATATGGTCTTGATGCAAGTGTTTATAGCATTTACTTAGAAGTCAAATACATTGATAAATTTTCCTTGTATAAAGATATAAAAATCAGAAAGCTAGTAGATGACTGAGAATTTAAGTAACTTGCCAGAAATCATATAATCAGAGAAGCATGGAGACAAGATCCTAATAAAAAAATAAAATAGTTTTATTTTCAGATGAGATAGCTTTCTGCTTTGTATAGACAAAAATACTAATACATTTGCATGTGTTTAAAAAAAAGTCATATTTCATTGCTTATTGTGTCATTGATAAATAACAATAAGACATTTCTTTGTGGCTTTTGAAATAAAAAACAACTTATAAAAAATGCTTTTTTTCTATTATGTTCAACCAATTCTTAAAAATACATTTTGGAAAGATCAATTTAAATTTCACATGTTCTTAAAAATGTTAGACTGCAAAATGAATTTGAGCTTTTATTTATTTTTAAATGGTGTTATTTCACCTTATCAAAATTTTTTAAGCACTGATATTTCATAAGTATCTTAAATTCTATATCTTACTTATTGTACTTTAAAAAATGTCTCTCTCTCTCTCTCTGGATGAAAGACATGGCAGATCTCTTCAATAAGGTTACAGGGTATTTGGAGAAAAACTGAACATGTAATGCAAAAAACAAACATACAAACAGGATCACTAGAGTTTTGTACATAAAGAAGTAGCAATACTATCAACACAGCACATGGCTAAATATTGAGGGTGGGGTATTTCATGCTATTTAAGAGGTTTAAACATAGTAAAAAATTGTATTTACCTGAAAACATATTTAGAATATAAAACCATGTGATTTTATTACCGTTTTATTTTGAATAATTTTATTATTTGCTTGTTAAGGTTTTCTGGGAAGAAATGACAGCCTAAATGAAGATTTCTTGTCTTTCTTATCCATATAGATTCTACTTTGCAAATTTTGAGAAAAATCAATGAACATATTTTTTTTTTCTTTCAAAAAATTAGGCTAATAGGGATAACAAAAATGAAATACCTTAGCATTTCTCCTTTATTTCTCTGCTAAGATGTGAAGGCACAAGCATTGCAGTCCCTTATCTGTGTCAACTTCATAGCTGCCATATTTAGTTGGGTTGCACAGGTCATACTGTGTCATGTCATGTTGCATGGTGCCTTCTATGCTGATATGAAGTAGCAGGCTGCTTTCACACTTATGAAAACATATTTAGAATGAAAGCAGATGGTACTTTATTGCTGCAGTAACTATTATGGTATGTATCCTAACCATATCTAATGTATCTTTATATAAAAAATAAATTCTATTTGACCTAATACATGCTTTTTTCTTGTGCCATCTGATAAAATAGAAACCAGACTGAGCAAGCATGTTTCTTTTCTTAACATTGAGTGATATATTACGCTGGAGTTTATAATGCCGCAACACTCCATGCATGCTACCATGATGATTTTGAAATTGGTTTCTTAACAGAAATGGTAAGATTAGTGCTTTTGCATTTATGTATAGTGACATTGAAGCTAGAATAATATAATAGTCAATTCTCATTTTGGAGAAAGTGACAGTAACCATTTTTTTTTTGGTCAATGATCATTTCAGATTTTTAAACTGTACCAAATGTTGGTAATACAGATGTGAACAAAGTTTCAGAACTGATAATTTTAGTAGGACACAAAATGAACACTTGCTGCTGAATAAGGCCAAATACAGCTAAACTATTCCTATATCATATTACATTAAATTACAAACCAGGTCATTAAACACTGGAAATAAAACCTAATTATTATCAATTGAAAATTTCAATATTGCCATTATGATATGACCTACTGGTAAATTCTTGAAGTTATTTTGCTGTGGTGAGTAGCAGATCATCTAGAGTACTTTTTAAAACATTGAACTGTTGTACATTACATCATAGTTGTGATTAGAAAGTTAATATTTTATATTATAAATTAAATTAATCATAAGAAAAGAAAATTTATAATTTGGTGAGTCTTTGTTTAGTAATAAAATTAAAGGTATTCTGTTTAAATCAATATAAAATTTTAAGAGAAATACAACTGAATAGGTCAATTAACCTAATGAATTAAATTGAACACTTCAATAATTCATAGTTTATACACTTTTAAAATGTAGTTATTTCATGTAGATATCTATTTCATATTAGTCTGCATAAGGATATATGTTAGTTTTGGTTTTAAGTCAATAAAAGCTATTCTTTTTACATAGCTTGTGAGCTGTTCAAAATTTAAATGTAAGTAAATTATTTGTAAAAAATATTTTTTCTGGATGCTTGACTAAAATATCCTCATTGTTCTAACTCTTCCCTTAGCTATATAAATCCTTACTCAAGTAGTTCTGATATGGACTATGTGAAAGTGTAATGCAAAAATTTTGGGGAAATGATATGTTAATACCTTTTACAAATAATATATGTAATTAGATCAAATATATATTTGTGATCTGAGGAAATAATCTGTTTAGTATGACATCATAAATGTCCAGACTGTATATTAGGTGGTTATTTTTCCCTTGTTGGAACTTGAGCTGTAAAAGAATATTTAGTCTCAATATGCAGTATTGTTTATTGTAATTGGCTTTGTTCATGTATATATTTTATAATAACTTTATTTAAAAAGCAAGGAGCACAAAACTAGACAGATGATTGATAAATAGAAAGACAGATGGATGATATTAGAGATAAATATTGTGATTTTATATTCTTGCTACAGAATTATCCAGCAATTATGTTTATGCTAATTACAATATTCCAACAATGAATTTTGTTCTTACTTGTTTATCTATTACAAACTCAGCCTCTTCTCAGTCTTTATCCTCTAGATCTCTTCTTAACATCTGAAGCTCTTAACTAACCCCTTTCCCACTGAAATTCTCTTCTAGCCAGCATACTACTCAGGAATCTCTCTTAATATGCAACTTATTTTGTGGGCACTTGATTTATAATTACAACTACCTAACAATGATGATTTAACCAGCCATTTATTTATTTATTCAACAACTATTAATCTGCCTTTTAAATTGGCAATTTGACTGGAAAGCCAAATACAATACAGTGTCTGCCCTGTATTGAGGGAAACCAATGTGTAAACATTGAATTTAATAATGTCTGTTATGAGACAGTCAATGCTCACAGAGAGATAAGGATGGGGAATAATGCTTTAGAGGCTATGGCAGAACATACTAAAAGCTGGACCTTATTTTGAGAACAATGGAAAGATTAACAATGGTTTTCCTGAAGTATAATGACTAGGTGTTAATTTTAAAAAGTATTCTTAAAATAGACATCCTATCTATTCAAAACATGTTATTTTCTTTCTTATGTTGTTTCACCTAATTTCTTTCATCATATTTTCTGTATGGTTATTTCCATGATGGAAGCTCCAGTTGTCATTAAGTTTAGCCATTATTCTCCCCCAACTATCTACATTACTTTCCATAGTAAGTCCATTCTACCTCAAAATGTCTCTTTAGTACACTCATTCCTCCTTATCCCCAATGAAATTTTTATACATTGGCCTCTCAGAATCCCTTACTTAAAGATGACTGTTTTTCTAACTTCACTCATGTCTTAATTCATTCTAATTTATCACCTAACTTCTCACCAAGGTTGCTGTTTTAAATTAATTTTATCAAAATACTCACTTTGGCTCATTACTAGACAAAATCAAACTCATCAGCATGAAGTCAAGATTTTTTTCTTATGCCAGCATAACATCCTGTTTCTTGAACTTGAGTTTTGGCCTTGCCACAAAAGGTCCAATAATACTAGAAGGTAGAAATGGGATTCAATGCACTATGTGCTCCTGGTACACACAAACTCTATGCAAGTGTATGGCATTTGCTACTATAATCACTGAAAAGCACAGATGTTGAAGAAGCCAAGACAGCAAATTAATGGTGGAGAATGAGAAATAAAGCTCAGATAAATGAACTGGAAAATCAATTTGGAACACATCTACAGGGTTGAGGTTTCTAAAGCACATAAAATGCAGAATACATATATAAAAATTAAGAATCCCAGGAGAATACAACCTATGGAACAATGGACAGAACAAGAATATGGCTTTAAAATTCTTTAGAATTCCTTGACCACATGAAATTCTGACAGATGAGTCCTGTACCAGGCTAAATTTTATGTAAACTACCCTATCTTTATCTTATTCTGCCCCCTTTTCATGAGCAACCTACAGGGTGCATGCAATAAATTGGCAATAATGTTGCATCTCCTTATTTCAGGTACTTCTTATTAATTTTGAAAAACTATGTTTCTTAGGTTATGATTTAACATCATTGTTTCAGATATAAAGTATTAAATTCTGAGAGCAACCATCATGTTGAAGGAATATTGTTAGAGCAACTATAATTTCTGGACTGCATGCAGGGCAAACTGCTAAGTTAATTGCAGACTTCAACAACATTCATTTACATACAGTTGACAATACTGATCCTGATGTCACTACGCCAATAAGGAAAATGTATAAGGTATGCAAAAATCACACAAGTCCAGATATTGTACACAGAATCCAGGAGATCATAAATGAAGATTCAGGAAAATCAATGTGCTCCATAGCAAGAGAAATGCAAATGTCAGATGGAATAGTTTGCAAGATTATTGCTAAAGATATCAGATACAGATTGTATGTTCTTAGAAGAGGCCAGTTTATGACACAGCAGACAAAGGAAATGTGCTTTAAAAAGCAAGGAAATTGCTAAAAAAAAATGGGAAAATCTCAAAGAAAAAAGCCCTCTGATGTTCTTCTCTGATGAAAAGAATTTCCATCAGAACCAAATATAGACAGCAGGAAAAACAACAGGTGGCTCCATGAGAATCTTAATGAAGTCCCAGTTGTCATGAAAATGAAATTTCCTGGTACAGTGATGGCGTTAGGTGTTGTCAGCAATGAAGGAGATATTCATGACCTCACATTTGTTCCCATAAGGCTTGAAGGTGACTGCTGATGTTTACCTTGATGTTTTGAGAGAAGTAGATGTATCAGGGATGAAACCATTTGCAAATGGATGTCATTTTATTTTTCAACAAGATGATGCACCAGCACATAATGCAAAAAAGGTGCAAGAATATCTGTGTCAATGTTCCTGAATTCTGGTCAAAGGAAATCTGCCTGCCTAGTTCACCAGATGCAAATCTTTTAGACTATTATGTATGGAGCATTTGTGAGAGAGAAGTTAATAAACAACCTCATTCCAATAAAGAGGCTATTAAAGCTAAGATTGAAAACATGATGATGTCCATGGATAAAGAAAAGTTAAAGTGTGTTCAAGATTCCAAAGTTGAATTGAGTCTTACTACAGCAAATGGAGACTTTTTTGAAAAGTTAAAAAAAAATGACTATGTTTATGTATTTACATATAAGAATAAATTTATTTCAAAATATAACACTTTTGTGGTATGTTGTTTATTTTACTAAAATTTTGCCATTTTATTGCTCTCACCCTGTATATTTAATCAATATTGATGAGGAACAGTCTACTCTCCAAAAAATAGTACAGCTGCCTCTCCCTCAGCATATTATTGTCATTAGCAATGAAAATAAAATCCTTGATTTATGCATGAGGAAACTTCACATTATGTCTTCAAGGTCTATTGACAATTTTAATTGTCTTCATTTTAATCTGTTGCCAGCTAATCTAACTTGAATTTTTACTCACTTGTGTCCAATGAAATTTTGCTTTAGCAGCTCAAGCAAGAGCTGAGTGGCAACTTTCTCCCCAGCAGATGTAAGAGAGTCCTTAATAGGGAGTAAATAGATTATTATTAAGTCTCAGGCCTTTCAATTTGAATCTTCTCAACCACAACTAAGCACTTGGCACTAAACTGCTCTCCACCTTTGGTACATAAGGTTTGTTTTATGTACCAAAATTAAATCTAATTTAGCTATTTTTAAGTGCTGATGAGCAAACCAGTGTCTTTCCATAATGAGATCTTATTGGTCCATGTCTAACTGAAAAAAGAAAAAAGAAAAAACAAAGTGAATTCATGAAATTTTTTTAAAGGCCAAATTATTATTTTGAAATTTAAGTGTTAAGATGATTTTTTCTAAATTTTGGTATTGAGGTATCTTTATCTTCATGAAATGACAATGATGAAAACTTCTACTCAGGATTGTAGACTTTAATTTTGTTCTGGTGTTTTTATTAAATAAATAAATAATAAATAAATAAAATTTCCAAACCAATTACCATTCTTCCATATATATTTTACTGATTTGCAAAATCCAAATCTATAAGATTCTTTCAACAATTATTCCAATCCTATCTTTTAAAAAAACATTTTAACATTAGAAAGACAACTTCTGAAATTGGGATTCTCTCTCATCAAAGCATTTCTGAAGGCCTTAATGAATGGTGTGTTCTCTGAGTGGATATAGGAACATAATCCTTGAGCAGGTCCTCTGGCATAACATTCCAGGAAGATCACCTCCCTCAGCTTCTTTATATTTTTCTCTACTACATACTACAGCAACTCAGACAGGTTTACTCCAAGGAGGATCGCTTCATACTGTACTTAAACTTTTAAGAGCTACACTCCCGATCTGTTTGTCTTATTCTTAGGGTCTTTGAGTGTAAAACCCTATGTCCTTAAAAGGTGCCACAGGTCAATGAATTCTTGCTTAGATAGTCTTTAATTCCAGCCCTCTTAATCAAGAACACTTAAAATGTAAATCTAAGAATACTTACTGAGATCCTACCAGTACAGGCTCTTAATTCTTATAGCTCCTTTATTGTATAATCTCATTTCCCCTTTATCAGTCAGTCCCTGGAGGTCTCTAGCCAGATTATATTTACTAAAACCATAGTTATTAGCTCTGAAGCTTCCAGGACCTTTGTGTGTTTTGTTGCCTTGTGCATTATTTTTCATTACAAGGAAAGGATTATCTTTATGAAGGAGGGTGGGTAATATCTGTAAGCAATAACAACTCAAGGGGCCTGCAGTGCTAATCCATACATCTTATTCCATGTTTTAAATTATCCAGTTTTTCTAAGCAGTGTCTTAAACTTTCCCTAAAAGAAAATCTTATGTTGAATATTTAAATGTCTTTGGAGATCTTAAACTCTCAGGTTCTGAGTGTTCTCTTCAGCTCTATCCCCTGTATCACAAGAAGAGATAAGGGCTTCTTAATAAACTTCCAAAGGACACTTGTAGTTTTCATGGTTAGCTTTTAAAAAAGTATTATTATTATATGTTTACCCATTCCCATTTATTCCCCCATGCATCCACCCCCAAATCACCACATGAAACATAAATCCTTTTTCCTTTTTGCTCAATCTCTCCATTCCCAAAACCTCCCACCTCCATAGGCTATCAACCTGCTCTGTTATCTATGAGTCTTAAGTACTTGATAATGATACTCTGTTTCTCATTACTTCCATTTAGGGAGTACTATGGACTGACTGAGTCTCCTCCAAGTTCATATGTGTTGAAGCTTTAATATTTGGCAACAAGGTCTACAAGTAGATGATAAAGTTTAAAGGAAGTTATGGTGGGGGTGGGGCTGGTGCCCTTCTAAGAAGAGAAAGAACCAGACTTCTTTCTCTGCCCCTGTGAGGATATAACAAGAAGATGGTCATTATTTGCAAGCTAGAAGGAGAATTATCATCAGAAACAATGTCAGCTGGCATTTGAATCTTGACTTTCTAGCTTCTAAAACTGAGATATAAATTTCTGTTTATACCAACCAGTCTATGGTATTTCGTAATGGAAGGACAGGCTAAGATAGAAAGTTAAAACAATTCAGTAAATAGCCAACACTTTGTGTGCAATTTTTCTGCATATGTTTCAATGGCCTAAAATCATGTACTTGTTTCTTTCCACCAGAATATTTCCTAGGTCACTACCAGCAAAATATTTATTAAGAAGGCTGCCATCCATACTAGGGGCTATCTCTTCTCACATACCCCTCAGTGTATTGTGCCTATGTGACAAAGTGATGAGTGTACCAGTCACCACATCACATTTATTTTCTTCTTTCTCACTATTGGTATCACCTGTGTTTAGGTTCTCTGAGCACAACACATTAGGAAGAAATTAAACATGCTGCGTAAATATAAGTGACTCATTTTCATGACCTTCACAGAGGTTATATGGCACATCTGTAATATAGAAAGAATGCCATTGAGAGTAAAAATTATGTTTAATGTTGGATTATCAATAACACTGATTTGCTTAAAATGAGTGGAAAAATGCATGCTGGATTGTTGCTGTATAGTGAAAATGTTCTCATTTGGACACTCTGTGGTGCATTTGAGGGGGTCAATAAAACTGAAGAGTGTTAATAGGGCTACCAACTTTGATGGGGAAATTTATCTTTTTACATAACAAGGTCTTATATCCACCAAACAGAATTATAAGGTAATAATTTGTGATCCCATTTTTCCCAGTGTTTTATCTTCGCCTCTACCATTTTGTAGGTGGAATGAAAATAAATTGGTATTATTCTGTGCACTTAATGATGGTATTGGGGAAGAGGTTGATAGAATTGCAAGGTAGCTGAGATCCAAGTCCTAAATGATGAGCTAGCCCTGATTGGTGTGGCTCAGTGTATTGAGCACTGACCGGTTCAATTCCCAGTCAGGGCAAATGCCTGGGTTGTGGGCCAGTTCCCAGTGAGGGGTGCACTAGAGGCAACTGCACATTGATGTTTTTTCTCCCTCTCTTTCTTCCTCCCTTCTCCTCTCTCTAGAAATGAAAAAATAAAATATTTTTTAAATGGTTAGCTAAAATGGTGAACAAACATTTAGAAAAATCAAAGAAATATTATAGCATAAATATCTGTCATCTTGAAGCAGAGTCGCCAGATAGTCTAATAAATTGTTCCTTTTAAAAATCAATAGAGGTAATGGAAATAAATTTATTATATATTAACACATATTTTTCTGTTTTGTATCTTAATCATTGTATTATTTTTCTATTTATGACTTATTACATAATACATTCCATTTTACTTCCAAATAGAAACAAAATCCCTTGCTAATTTATTTTACTAACAAACAAAAAATTAAACAAGATAAAACTTTATTTTTACCTAGTTGTAATTCTCTTATCAGTTTCTTCCTGGTTTTTCCCTTAAAATGAGCAACTTACTATTAGAGATGAAGGATTTAATTTTAGCAAATAATAATTATTCTGTGAAAATATTATTAGTCTCTGCATTACTCTGTTTCAGTATTTCAAACCATTGAGACTCCATTATGTTTATGGAAAAAATATTTCCTAGATTTAAATTTGTACATTTGAGGGTGTTTATTTGGGACTGATTTATATTTCACCAATGCATTGGTGTAATGTTTCAGGATTCCTTACAAACGGGTTGTCTGCTTTTGTATCACTTGGTATGATGTAAACATTACTGATTCTGGAGAAAGGGAAAAGGGAACTTTCATTGGTAATGAAAGTATTGTAAAGTATGGCAAATGGATATAGTTTTGTTTCTTCTATTTTGTATAAAATGCAAATGTCACTGTTTAAAATCCAAAATAAAAAATAATAAAAACTCAGATGTAGCAGACAGATTAAAAACGTAGTTTTTAAATACTTAAAGCCAGTCACAGAACAACAGAGTTCAGATGTTATTGAAAATAAGGTTTTGGAGAGGGCCCATGAAAACATGGCAGAAGTTTAGAAACAGAAAATTAGCTTGTCATTTTTAATTTTTACTTATTTTTAGATTAATCGAGGTGACATTGTTTAATAGAGTAGATAGCTTTCAAGTGTATAATATTTTTATTATACATAATCTGTGTATTGCATTGTGTGCCCACCATCTGAAGTCAAATCATCTTTGGTCACCATATACTTTGGTCCCTTTGCACTTTACTACCCCCACAATACCTTTTCTCTGGCAAACACCATTCTGTTTTCTGTGTCTATGAGTTTCAATTTTATATCCTACACATGAATGAAATCATACAGTTCTTAACTCTTTTTGACTAATGTTTTCACTTGACATAATATTCTCATGGTCCATCCATGTTTTTTTCTTTTTTAATTTTATTGTTGTTGTATTACATCCATCCCCTTTTTGCTCCCCTCTATCCCCCATCTATGTTTTTTAAAGTGGCAGTAATTCATCTTTTCTTATTGCTTCCTGAGGTTTAACAAATTGACCCTATTTTCTAGCCTTATTAGTGGTAGCTGTAGCATACTCTCTTATTATCTTATTTCTGTGTTATTATTATGAAGTGCTAAGTGGCCATCCTGCATTGATTGGGAAGTCTCTCTGATCTACCACTTGCATATATGCAAGATTTATGTAAACTATAAAACTCACCACAATACTTGCCTGGATAACCTTTCTATAACTTCTCATAATCAAGAGAATTAAGAGAATTCTTAAAATGGCATGTAGTATCTAAGACTTCCTTTCTTATGTATTACTTCTTGGCACTCTTTCTCTGACTTTAAGCTGTTAATGATTCTGTTTATGATTCCCTTGGTCACAAAGTACTGTTTTCATGGGAAGACTTTCTTCCTTATTCTATCATTTCTCTGGGAATTCCCCTTGTTATAGAATCCCAATTGTTTCCTTTTAAAATAAAATTCTAGAAAATTTTCCCTTACTACTAGAGGTTAAGTGCACCTTGTTTGCCACAGACCAAAAGTTTGAATATATGAAGAACAGGAGCATGTATTGCTCCTCCCCTTGCAATAATAAAAGCAACAACAAAAAATGGAGGACAAACTGTTAAGATAGCAACTTTCCTTAAAACCAGCAAAGTACTAACATCTTAGGGCAATTAAATATCTCCAAATAGAGGCATCTTCTTTTATGAAGAAACATGATCTGAGCATTTGCTTATTTGAGATAGATGATCCTGAACACCACAAAAGCTGGTAAAATTCAAGCAGAAGTTTATAATGCATTGCAAAGCCAACTATGAGCTAGTACAGGAGGATAGAGCACTTGAGGACTGCTCACCCAGAGGGGTTAAGATGTCTTGCAGATTTTACAAGTATTCACAGGTAAAATCAGTAAGAATAATAAGAAAGCTCACCCTTTGTGGTGCCTGGGACTGGGAAACAGCTTCCTCTACTTAAATCAACCTAGACGGACATGCTTTCTTATCGGCCTTACTTAATATGCCAAAGATATATTATAGAATCTTCAGCTGATAACATAGACTGATTGTCAAATCACTCACAATTTATTTTATTAAATGAAGAAGGAAACCTTTGGCTATGCATTACAGAATTTTTATCTAAAGGAACATATGGACATGTCTCAAAGTGCAAAAGAATTGGAATCTAAAGATTAAAACTGCAACTTAGTTATAATTAACTATATGGTTGTTGGAATTTACACATCATAAAATAGAGCTTGCATTGACTATGAGGTTATGTTAAATTAGTATGTGATTGAACACATTTCATTATTTTAGCTATTGATAGAATAAGTTAATCAATTTTCCTTAGGGAACTACCTCTATTAGAATTAATTGACAGCAAAACAATAAGTTAAAATCTGTTTTTCTTTAGTTTCTTTCACTCTTCCTTTAGCATAAGTAAGAATTTTCCTGAAAGTAGTGTTGCCCTACTATGGGAAATTACCACATGTTTGATGTCCATAGTGTTCAACACATCTAGGCAGTATTTGATGTGAAGTCAACACATCTAGGCAGTAGTTGATGCGAAGTTGCCAGTATATCCCAACCAAATTCTATTTTCACAGTCTAAATTATGGATCATAGCTGATGAAAACTGAGATTAGGAGAGCAGAAAAGAATAACTAGATATTTCTATTAAAATGGCTTTATTTTGGAATGACTTTGGAAATATTTCAAGGTTCCAAATCTAAATTTGCTTTGATTAATGCTGTGCCTTGCAAAAATAAATAATGTCTCTGAAATTCAGTCTCTAATTGCAAAAATGGAAATAATAGCCACATAAGAGTTGCTGTGAGGTTTAACATCATTATGTATGGCAGTCTTTAAATTAAAAGAAGTATTTCATAAAGAAAATTGCTACCATAATTATTATAAGTTATTTCTATTTAAAACATTTTTCAGTATAATTTATTTATTTACATTAAAATTTTTAATTGTGTTTTTTCATTAACATTTAGTCCTCTAATATGCCCTTTGCCCCCATCAATCACCACACTCTTGTACTCACTAATCACCCCCATTTAGCTTTCATCTTGCTATCTACGAGTCTGTACCTATTTTGCTTGTTAGTTCAGTTTGTTCATTAGATTCCACATATGCATGAAATCATATGGTATTTGTTGTTCTTTGACTGGCTTATTTCAGTTAGCATAATGCTTTCCAGGTCTACCAATACTATTGCAAAGAGTAAAATATTCTTCTTTACAACAAGGTGTATTCCATTGTGTAAATGTCCCATAGATGTTCCATCTTCTCATCTACTGATGGACACTTGAGCTGCTTTCAGACCTTGCTGATTATAAATGCTACAATAAACATAGGGAACATATATTGTTTTGAATTAGTGTTTCAGGATTCTTCAGATAAATTCCCAAAAGTAAAATCACTGGGTCATAAAGCAGTTCCATTTTTACTTTTTTTTTTTTTTTTTTTTTTTTTTTTTTTTTTTTTTTTTTTTTTTTTTAAGATTTTATTTAATTATTTTTAGAAAAAGAGGGGAAGGGAGAGAGGCAGAGAGGGAGAGAGACATTAATGTATGGTTGTTTTTCACCAGCCTCCAGGCACAGATCTGACTGGAGACCTGGTTTGCAACCTGGTTATGTGCCCTGGCTGGGTAATTGGAACCTGCGACCTTTGGGTTCGCAGGCTGGCACCTTACCCACTGTGCTACCAGCCAGGGCCCATTTTTACTTTTTTTGAGGTAACTCTATACTGCTTTCCACAGTGGCTGCACCAATCTGCATCCCCACCAACAGTGCACTAGGGCTTCCCTTAATTCACATCTTCATTAGCACTTCTTTCTTTATTTATTTATTATAGCCATTCTGACAGGTGTGAGATGGTATTTCATTGTTTTGTTTTTTTATGGTTAAACACTTTTTGATTTTTTAAAAAATTTTATTGTTGTATTACATCCATCCCCTTTTTGCTCCCCTCAGGCCTCTTCCACACCCCAAAGTCAATCCCACCTGTTGTCCATGTCCATGGTTCCTTTATACTAGGTTCTTGTCTAAGCTGCTTCCCTCCCTTGCGTCTGCCTCCCCCCTCCCCCAAACCCCTTTTCCCCTGACCACTGAAGGCCTATTCAATGTATTCATATATTTGGTTCTGTTTGGCTTGTTGTTAGTTTTGCTCATTATTGTCCCGTAATGGGTGAGATCATATGATATTTGTCCTTCACTGACTGGCTTATTTCACTAAGCATAATACTCTCCAACTCAATCCATGTTGTTGCAGAGGGTACAAGTTCTTTCTTTCTGCTATATA
This sequence comes from Noctilio leporinus, assembly GCA_004026585.1. NCBI lineage: Eukaryota > Metazoa > Chordata > Mammalia > Chiroptera > Noctilionidae > Noctilio > Noctilio leporinus. Next base: position 3,719 of record PVIW01007910.1, on the reverse strand, counting down.
AAATTCCATTGTGTAAATGTACCAAAGCTTTTTGATCCAATCATCCACTGATGGGCACTTCGACTGTTTCCAGCACTTAGCTATTGTAAATAGTGCTGCTATGAACATAGGTGTGCATAGGTTCTTATGAATTGGTGTTCCAGGATTCTTTGGGTATAGTCCAAGTAGTGGAATGGCTGGATCAAAAGGCAGTTCCATTTTTAGTTTTTTAAGGAAACCCCATACAGTTTTCCACAGTGGCTGCACCAGCCCACATTCCCACCAACAGTGTATGAGGGTTCCCTTTGCCCCACATCCTCGCCAACACTTGTTGTTTGTTGATTTGCTGATGATTGCCATTCTGACAGGAGTGAGGTGGTATCTTATTGTGGTTTTAATTTGCATCTCTCTGATGACCAGTGATGTTGAGCATTCCTTCATATGCGCCCGGGCCCTTTGTATATATTCCTCAGTGTGTTGTCTGTTCAGGTCCTTTGCCCCTTTTTTAATTGGGCTGTCTGTCTCCCTGGTGTTGAGTCGCATTAGTTCTTTATATATTTTGGAGATCAGACCCTTGTCTGAGGTATCATTGGCAATTATGTTTTCCCATACAGTTGGTTCCCTTTGAATTTTGCTGATATTTTCTTTAGCTGAACAGAAACTTTTCAATTTGATATAGTCCCATTTGTTGATTCTTTTATTTCCTTTGCCCTTGGTGAAGTATCAGTAAACAAATTTCTGCATAGGACATCCAAAAGCTTACTGCCTATATTTTTCTCCAGGATCTTTATGGTGGCACTGCTTATGTTTAAATCCTTTATCCATCTTAAGTTTATTTTGGTGTATGGTGTAAGCTTGTGGTCTAGTTTTATCTTTTTGAATGTTGCTGTCCAGTTCTCCCAACACCATTTGTTGAAGAGACTGTTTTCACTCCATTTGATATTCCTTCCCCCTTTGTCAAATATGAGTTGACCATAGAGTCCTGGGTTAATTTCTGGGCTCTCTATTCTGTTCCATTGATCTATATGTCTATTCTTATGCCAGTACCATGCTGTTTTGATGACAGTAGCCTTGTAGTATTGTTTGAAGTCCGGTATTGTGATCCTTCCTACCTTGTTCTTCTTTCTCAAGATTGCGGTGGCTCAGGCCAAGACCGGTTAGAATATAGACTATAGACTGTAAAGTCCTGAACAAGAAAAAGAGTCAGCCTCAGGAAAGGGATTGCTACCAATTTCAAGCACCTGAGTTATACCGAGAGCAATATGAACTATTAATCCCCAACATATCCTTTGCAAAAGTTACTTCTCACATATTATTAATCCCCACCATACCTCAATCCACCTAAATACCCAAGACCCTCCCCCTACTCTTGATTTAAAGTCTACTCACTCTGTGCCTATAACGTATTCCCAGTCCTCAATCTAAGTATTCCTACCTTCCCCAGTCTTTCTAAACCCTTTCTTTATTCTTTTCTTCCTTCCTCTTTCTTTTTATTTATTTTTTTACATTTTTCTTTTCCTTTTCTTCCTGGTAAAGCCCACAGGTTCTGGCTCCACCTGGACCAATCAGAAATCATAAAGGGGGAACACACAGCTAAAACCTTTCTTTATTAATATTGATTTCTCTTTGTCTTGTGACTTTCTCACCCTCCATTTTTTTTTTTTTTTTTTTTCTCTTTCTTACTTTCTTTCTCCTTTCCTTTCTCCCTGATAAAACCCACTGGACCTGGATCCACCTGGACCAAACAGAGACCATAAAGGGTGAACAGACACCTAAACACTTTCTTTATTAACATTGATTTCTCTTTATCTTGTGAACCATCCTTGCATCCCTGGGATGAAACCCACTTCATCATGGTGTATGATCTTTGTAATATACTGCTGAATCTGGTTGGCCAATAATTTGTTGAGAATTTTAACATCTATGTTCATCAGAGATATTGGCCTGTAGCTTTCTTTCTCAGTTGTATCTTGCCCTGGTTTTGGGATTAGAATAATATTGGCCTCATAGAAAGAGTTTGGGAGTCTTCCTTCTTCCTGAATTTTTTGGTATAGTTTGAGGAGGATAAGAGTTAGTTCTTCTTGAAATGTTTGGTAAAATTCTCCTGTGTAGCCATGTGGTCCAGGGCTTTTGTGCTTTGGGAGATATTGGATTACTTCTTTAATTTCACTAGTTGTTATTGGCCTATTCAGGCTTTCTGCTTCTTCTGGGGTCAGTTTTGGTAGATTATACCTTTCCAGAAATGTGTCCATTTCATCCAGGTTGTCATATTTTTTGTCATATAGTTGTTTGTAGTAATTTCTTACAATCTTTTGTATTTCTGAGATATCAAATGTGATTTCCCCTCTTACAGTTCTGATTCTGTTTATTTGTGTCCTCTCTCTCTTTTTCTTGATGAGTCTGGTAAGGGCTTGTCAATTTTGTTTATTTTTTTAAAAAACCAGCTCCTGGACCTGTTGATTCTTTGAATTGTAGTTTGAATCTCTGAGTTGTTTAGTTCTGCTCTGATCTTGATGAATTCCTTCCTTCTACTTGCCCTGGGCTTTGTTTGTTGTTGCTCCTGTAGTTCTTGCAGCTTTGTGGTTAGGTCATTTTTATAAGTTTCTTGTAACCTTTTTTGGAAGGCCTGTATTGCTGTAAACTTCTCCCTGAGAACTGCCTTTGCTGTATCCCATGGGTTTTGGGCTGTTGTGTGTTCATTGTCATTTGTTTCCAGGAACTTTTTGATTTCATCTTTGATCTCATTGTCGACCCCTTCATTGCTTAAAAGCATGCTATTCAGTCTCCATGAGTTAGAGAATTTTTGGTTTTTCCCCCTGAATTTGTTTTCTAGTTTCAAGTCATTGTGATCAGAGAAGATACTTGTATGATTTCCATTTTCCTGTATTTGTGGAGGCTTGTTGTTTGACATACCATGTGGTGTATCTTGGAGAATGATACATGTGCATTTGAAAAGAATGTGTATTTTGCTTCTTTGGTGTAAAAGACTCTGTATACATCAGTTAGGTCCATTTCCTCTAGAGTGTTGTTTAATGCCACGACATCTCTGGGGATTTTTTTGGGGGGAGATATATCCATTGTTGATAGTGGGGTATTAAAATTCTGTACTATTAGTGTGTTGCTGTCTGTCTTTCTTAAAGTCTTCCAAGATTTTCCTTATATATTTCGGAGTTCCTATGTTGGGTGCGTATATGTTTTTCAGAGTTATTTCTTCATGATGGATTGTTCCCTTAAGTACCATACAATGTCCCTCTTTGTCCCTTTTTATGGCCTTCATTGTAAAATCTATTTTGTCTGAAATCAGTATTGCTACTCCAATTTTTTTTTTATTTTTTCGTGTCCATTTGCTTGATATATAGTTTTCCATTCCTTCACTCTCAATCTGTGTCGATCTTTTGTTCCGAGGTAGGTCTCTGGAAGACAGCGTATATGTGGGTCATGTTGTGTTATCCATTCGGCTACCCTATGTCTTTTGATTGGTGCATTTAATCCATTTACATTGAAGGTTATTATTGATTGATACTTATTCATTGCCATTTTCCCCTTTGTGTCTGTATTCCTCTTTGGCTTTCTCTGTTTCTTCATTTTATTTGTTTACTTATTTTTATAGCAGACCCTTTAGCATTTCTTGCAATGCTGGTTTGGTAGAGATGTATTCTTTCAGTCTTTTTTTGTCTGGGAAGCTCCTTATTTCTCCTTCTATCTTGAATGAGAGCCTTGCTGGGTAGAGTATTCTTGGT
>PVIW01007909.1:0-66964 GCA_004026585.1 Noctilio leporinus | reverse complement strand
GATGATTGGATCAAAAAACTTTGGTACATTTACACAATGGAATTCTATATGGCAGAAAGAAAGAAGGAACTTGTACCCTTTGCAACAACATGGATGGAACTGGAGAATATTATGCTTAGTGAAATAAGCCAGTCAGTGAAGGACAGGTATCATATGTTCTCACCCATTATGGGACAATAATGAGCAAAACTAACAACAACCAAAACAGAACCAAGTATATGAATACAAGGAATAGGCCTTCAGTGGTCAGGGGGAAAAGGGTTGGGGGGAGGGGGGAGGCAGAGGGAAAGAAGGGGAGCAGCTTAGACAAGAACCTAGTATAAAGGAACCATGGACATGGACAACTGGTGGGATTGACTTTGAGGGGAAAGGGTGGGTGGGGAGGGGGACACAGGGGAGCAAAAAAAAGGGATGGATGTAATACAACAACAATAAAATTAAAATTAAAAAAAAAAAAAAAAGACCAACGCCCCTCTACCAACTGTGACCCCTTCGGGGTGACAGAAGCCCTCATCCGCACAGGTCTTCTCAACAAAACTGGTGACGAGCCCTTCCAGTACAAGAACTAAGTGGAATAGACTCACAGCCATTGAGCACCTTCTAATTAATTCTTCACCCTGCTCCCACTTTCACCCCACCTCTCATATTAGCTATAACTCAAAGGGTGGAACATCAAGGTCTTCTTATTCCTCGTGCCCAGTTAATATCTCTTGCTTTCCTTGGCCTGGTTACAGGGGACAAGTTTTTAATCTATCTCTTCACGCACACACACCCTTTTTTTTCCCCCATCACTCAAGCTTTCTGTTGCGTTAGTGGGGAGGGGGGTGGGGAAACTTAACCACTGCTTCACTTCATCAGATGTTTGTCCAATAGGTGTAGCTGGACAGAGAGCATAGTATTTGTGAAGGGAGGAGAAGGACTTTTTTCTTTGAGGTAGCCGAAGTGGGCGGGGGGTGCTGGGCTTACTCTGTGGTTAGGTTAGGTATTCCCTCTGGGTGGGAAGTTCCATTTCTTAAAAGGCTATAGCCAGATTTCTAACTAAAGGGAGAACTAGGGGAGGGGAGTATGGGAGTCAGGCAAGAAGATGCCTCTTACCAGGGGTGCCTCCCTGGCCTGGGGCTCAGTTCCCTCACCTAAAGGCAAGCTCAGCAGAAAGGAATGGCATGGATAGCACTACCTTAGAAGAAAAAGCTCTCTTTCCATGGTCCTTCATTTATAACACAAATCAAGAGTAGTATTTTTATATTTAAATGCAGAAACAAAACACACACACACATATATATATGGGTGTGTGGATATTTGTGCTTGTTTCTGAAGGAAAAAACCATTGTGGTCATCAGTAGCCAAAACCTGGCTAGAAAAAGGCTCCTTTGGGGTGAGGCGGGGTGGGGCGGGAGTTGAGATGCTTGAAAAATTGGCTGTTAGGAGCTCTTAAACCTTCACTACCATTGAAGCGCTTCTCTGTGCCCTGCCCATTCTTTAGGAGTGGGATAGACACTGATCAGTTAACAGGATGAAGGACATTATAGCAGCACTCATCTGAGCTGCTGGCTTTGATTTAAAGACACGTATGCACAAGGGTTTAGAAATATGAGTTGGCTGGTCAACTTGAGCATGTATGTTACTGACAAGGGGGTTTGGGTTCTTTTCTGAGGCACTAGCATGTTGCTAGAGCAGACCTTTTGATATATTAAAAAAAATTTTTAAAGCAAAAAAAAGAAAAATACAATATATAACATATTAAAAATACTTGTGTTTATCATAAATGAAACCAATATAACAGTTGATAAAATATACACTGATATTAATATTATCACTAATAATATTTTTAAAGTTTATTTTTAGAAACTAAGTTATATTATCTATTAAGTGACTAAGTCATATGAACATATTTTATCTAGATGTATATTTTATAATATAAACTAACATCTTTTTCATTTATTCTAATATTTTGATTAGTTAACTTTCTCACAAACAACATAAAAATGATATTTCTAATTTAACCAATTCAGTTATCAGCAAATAAATTCTGATTTTTAGATTCAAAGTAAATTATAAAAATACTCCATTTATTTCTTATTTTTTTAGTTCAAAAAGGGAAAAAAATAAATCAATAACCTGAATTGGAAAAATATTTTAGCTTACTATATGCAACATATCAATTTAAATTCCATAATTTTAGAAAAGTTTGAGTATTGTTTAGAGATTATTGATTACCTAAAAATAGTACTAACATAAAGTATGCATAAAATAAGCTTCTTCAATGACATATGGTTCCTGCAGATATTATTTCCTTCCTTGCTTTGCTCTTGAACGTGGAGGAAGTCTTCCTGTTTGCTCTCCTTTAAGTTTTTATGGCCTAATCAGTAGGGACTGAAGAAGATTTGTTGATGATAATGAACAGAACAAAAAGAGCACCCAGAGATAACAATATTATCACAGGTAGACTTCCAGTGTCCATTCTAGCATTAAATGTAATCTAAGATCAAAACTACATTTCTTTCAAGGGATTTAATTATCAATTTTATATTAGCATTTCTGGCAATTCAAAATAAATAAATTTTGCTTTGTGTTTTCCACTCTGCTCTAAATAATTTGGAAATTTGAGTAAATTTACTTTGCTTCTTATTTATTTTTTCCTTTCTTTGATTACTTACAGGAAATGCAAGGTTATATCATAAGACTAATCATTTTTTTTTTAATTTTATTGTTGTTGTATTACATCCATCCCCTTTTTGCTCCCCTCTGTCCCCCCACCCACCCACCCAGACTAATCATTTATAGACTAAATATTTCAAGCCTGGACAATCTGTACAAAATTACTTTTTCTGGATGGAAGTACTTGTTTCAAAATAAAGACCTTATAAATTTATAAAGACAATATTTCTGTAACTGACCATTTAGAAGTCTTAGTCCTTCCCTGCCCCCAAGAAACAGAATCTGCCATCAATCTAAAGGTTGAAAGAATAATGTTTTAGGAATAGCTTAAAAACAGAGACCTGCTTAGAAGACCAAGAAGAACCGTTAGGCTACACAAATAGACACTGTCATTTGATTTCTGTCTAGCATGCATTGTTTCAAGAACAAATTTTCGGACAACTCATTCTTCATGTCACAAAATGGACTATGAATGAGTCTTCTTTCACAGCCCAACCTCTGGTTAACAGTGATGAAGCTAATACTTTAGAGCAGTACACTCTTGGGTAAAGAGCATCTACTATAATAACTTGATAAGGCAGCACATGGGGGTCAAACATAAAGAGAAAGAAATACTAAATACCTAAATATTTGTAGTATACTGTAGTTCAATAACTATACCTCATTCCAATTTAGGATTTCATGGATCGATAATTAACCATGTAAACGTACAAAATTACAAACAAGAAATATATAGAAAATCAGGCTATCAAGGAAGAAAACAGTTGTCAGCAAGAGTAAATTGTGATAAAATACCTAAAGAAAAACAACCAATTTGGTGGTACTGGGAAAATGATGAATATAATGAGAAAAATGAAATATTTTAAACCATGCTAATAAAAAAATTTTTCATTGTAATTTACCAACAAGCAATAATCACAATTATGCTTATTTACACACATTTTGTTTAAGCATATATCACCTAGAGATACTGCTAGCTCTTGTACTTACACATGAACTGGTCTGATTCTCTGTCAGCTTTTCAATCAAGCTTCTGCTGTCTCTATAATATAAATCATGCAATTGCATCTCAGTCAGCTCAAGAAAAATCGTAACAGCAACTTAGCAAGGAGTTCTCAGTCTATCATTTTTCCTTAACCTTGTACAGTAATAAATATAAAAAGATATAAATCACAGATATTTCAAAAATGAGACAAGATATCACATAATATACTGAAACATTTTCTTGAAATTTTTATATATTAATTTTCCCCTTAATCTTTGCTATTTTATTACTAAATTCCACCTTAATCGTGTAGAAGACAAAAGCAAGCTGAAATACCAAATTAAAAAAAAAAGCAATCCAACATTTAATTTTGAATTGGTCTCTACATGCCAAGTTAAGTAAAATATTTAGTCAATCAACAGATTTTAAAGAAAAGGCTTTCAAACAAACACAAATTATAAATACACTCATGCCAAGTCATTTTTTTCTAGACAGTAATAGATCTTCTCTCATTTTATTCTGTAGAAAATTATTGTACTTTTCCTATAAAAGAATGCATACACAGGGTGCACACGATAAAGTGGCAAAATTTTAGTAAAATAAACAAAATACCACAAAAATGTTATATTTTGAAATAAATTGATTCTTATATGTAAATACATAACCAGAGTCTTTTTTTTTAATTGTTAAAAATAGTCTCCCAAACCAGGTCTCCAGTCAGGTCTGTGGCTGGAGGCAAGTGAAAAGCAACCACACATTGATGTCTCTCTCTCTCTCTCTGCCTCTCTCCCTTCCCCCCTTTCTAAAAATAATGAAATAAAATCTTTTTTTTTAAAGTCTCCATTTGCTGCAATAATAAACTCAATTAGACTTCGGAATCTTGAGCCCACTTTCATTAACTTGTCTTTATTCATGGACATCATTATGTTTTGATCTTAGCTTTAACAGCTTCTTTCTTGGAATAAGATTGTTTATTAACTTATCTCTCATAAATGGTCCATACATAATAGTCTAAAGGATTTGCATCTGGTGAACTAGGTGGCCAGATTTCCTTTGACCAGAATTCAAGAACATTGACACTAGCTGAGAAAAGAAACCAGCCATGATCAATTGTAAATAATTGTGGATCATGTTGTAGAATTTCATGCATTTGTAAATAATGATTAATTAAATAGAAGAAATCTAAAGTAAAAAAGGATTATCTGAAAAAATGTCTGGATAATTATAACAAAACATGTGGATGAAAGAGGAAGAAATATGTTACAGGTACTATCTTGTTGAATAAAAAAGCAATTTACAAAAAAAAAAAAAAAAAGAACATTGACACTGAGAAATTCTTGTACCTTTCTGGCATTATGTGCTGTTACACCATCTTATTGGAAGATAAAATGATGTTCATTTGCGACTTGCTTCATCCAAGGTACAACTACTTCTCTCAAAATATCAAGGTGACCCCTGGCTGGGGGCACAGTGGATAAGGCACTGGCCTGTGAACCCAAAGGTTGCTGGTTCAATTCCCCTGCCAGGGCACATAACTAGGTTGCAAGCCAGGTCTCCAGCCAGGTCTGTAGGCAGGTGAAAGGCAGCCATACATTGATGTCTCTCCCTGTCTCTGCCTCTCTCCCTGCCCCTCTCTCTGGAAATAATAAATAAAGTCTTTTTTTAAAAAAAAGAATATCAAGGTGAATACCAGCAGTTACCTTCAAGCCTTGTGGGGCAAAAATGCAGGGTCATTGCTGACAACACCTAACATCATCACTGTAGCAAGAAATTTCTTTTTCATGACAATTGGGACTTCATTAAGATTCTCACAGAGCCACCTGTTCTTTCTTCTGTTGACTATTTGATCCTGCTGAAAATTCTTTGCATTGGAGAAGAAAATCAGAGGTTTTTTTTTCCTTTGGGATTTTTCCATTTTGTTAGCAGTTTCCTTGCTTTTTCAAAATTCCTTTCCTTTGTCTGCTGTGTCCTAAACTGGCCTCTTCTAAGAACATACTGTATCTGTATCTGATATCTTCAGCAATAATCTTGGGAACCATTGCTTCCGACATCTGCAGTTCTCTTGCAATGGAGAGCATTGGCTTTCCTGGATCTTCATTGATGATCCCCAGGATTCTGTGTACAATATCTGGCTTGTGCGATCCTTGCATGCCTTATACATTTTTTTGTTGGTGTGGTAACATCAGAATCAGCATTATACACCTTCTTCATGTTGTCAACTGTGTGTAAAGGGATGTTATTGAAGTCTGCAATTTCCTGAGCAGTTCACCCCGCATGCAGTCCAGAAATTATGGTTGCTCTAACATGGTATTCCTTGGATATGACAATTGGTCTCAGAATTTAATACTTTATATTTGAAACAATGATGTTAAATCATAACCTTGGAAACATAGTTTTTTCAAAATTAATAAGAAGCACGTGAAATAAGGAGATGCAACGTTATTGCCAATCTATCACATGCACACCTGTATTAAGGCTTCTCTGGATCATATATCATTGGTATGTAATCTAGACATAATAGTTTCCATCAGAACAATTATGTAACATGACTTTTGCCAAGAAAACAACATGACTCTTTGAAAAAATCTGCCCTTTATAAAAACAAAAAAAATGGGACTAGAGAGATATCCATATTATTGAAAAGTTAATTTTTATTATTTTTGATGAAATTATCTATGGTTACATGATAAACACCATACACTGTACATGAGTTAGTGACTCTGATTAGAGAATTTGTTAGCTACAGAATTGAACCAAAGATGATATAAAGAGAAACAAGTTGTTAAGATCATGCATAATTTTAAATATACTTTCAGCATAATTTCCTAAAAAAATATGACATCTGGACAGGAAGATATACAGACAGCTGACTCAGAAAGACATGTTTTAAGTTTACAGAAAAATAATTTAACACCATAAAATAACAATCCTTTAATTTTCGGGGGGGTAGCATTTTAAACATTTTGGCTCACTAATAATAAACCACTGTATGTGACATTAAGGTTGCATTACATTAAAAATATATGGCACATTTTCTATTCATTTTGTTTTCCACAGTATATATATAATGTCCATAGAATGGCAGGTTACTTCACATTATTTTTTTCCAATATAATCATCTATCATACATTAAAATACAAATTTCAAAAATGGCCATTGCATAATGCAGAAAGTTGCAAGTGAAGGAGTGCAAAATTATTCAAGCATGTTCAAACACAGTCTTACATCCAAATCCTTTCCCAACCTTTACCCCACAGTTCCTTTCCTCTTCATTTACAGGAATAAGCCAGGCTGGATCATGTGTGTAAGAGGGGTTGCCCGAAGGCACCTTTGTGAAAACTACCCTGGAGAAAAATCAACTATTAAACAAATTAAATCATTATATTTTTTATTACTCAAGTTTTACTCTATACATTAAATTATGGTTGGCTGATAGTTCTTTAAAATTCATATTATTTTGTAGGGTCTCAGATAATCTATTGTGAAATACATTTTAAATAAATTAAAACTCTTGCTAAAGTTATACAAAGACACTGACAGTTGCGTACTGAAAATAATGTACATAGACACTTTTATCAATTTCTTCTTAGCTTATATACAATTTTCTATTTCACTATTTTATCAACCTGAAAATATCTCATCATTGTTTAACACAGTGCATTTAGATATGGCTTAAATAACAATAAAGCTAGTGACAAGGGGTTGAAAAGGGTATTGATTAACTAAACATAAGCAACAGATATGAAAAACAAAATCTGATGTGCTGTCTTAAGAGAGTAGAGTACACTTATTTGGGATTTATGAAGTAAAGGTCATTTCTTGGTGAAGAGAAACTTAAAAAATCACTTACAGCTGTCATAATGGAACAGGCTGAGCTCAATAATGAGCTACCTGTTGCTCTAAGAATTTTAGAAGACTGCAGATAATTCTTCACCGGGAATATAATGGTGAAGATTCTGACATTGAACTGAAACATCTCAAAGATTTATCTTCAATTATAAAAATATAACTAAGAGACAGTTAAAATGAATTTGAAGGAAGAAAAATTATAAAACTTTCAGAGTTAAATCGACTCATCAGAAAATAGGTTTTTATGTATGTTCAAGTCAATTGTTCTCTCTTGTGAAGTTTTGTTGATCATCCAGGATTTCATGTTTTACTCCAAACATACTAAAATTAGTATTTGGAATAGTGCCAGGTGTGTAGAAGGTTCTCCACAAATATTTAGTTATTCAATGGTTAAATCACAATCTTTATTACACACCAGTATATATATATATATATATATATATATATATATATATATATATATTAATAAGCATTGGGAATTTTGAAGTGTGGTCAGGATTCAGAACCACTATTTTAAAAATCATATTCCACCACTTCTATAATTCTCTTATTTTGCTTATGTATAAACCATAAAAAGTACCGAGAAAACTGCCTCTGACACTACAGAAGCATCCAATATTACTGCTTATTAGTAGTTGTGCTTTGGAAGAACTATTTTAACAAATATTTAGAAATTTTTCAAAGACAGTCCAAGTAGTGTCTTAAAATTCTTTTGTTAATAGTTGGAGAAAAATTTGATCCACGTAGCTTTGTTCATGTGTCATTGAGGCAAAATAAGACTTCGTAAGTAAGAGGTGGCCAGATCAAATGCCTGCACGCCTCATACTTCCTATTTATACCGCAAAATAGACCACAGAATGATCGACCTTTGTCCAGAAATGTTGAATTCCTTTGCATTTCCAATGTAAAGGAATTTATTTCATTAATAACATATGTGTGTATGCATGTGTGTGTGTGTGTGTGTGTGTGTGTGTAAGAGAGAAAAAGAGAAAGAGATGAAGGCAGATTAAGCTGGAAAGTGGAGAAGTAAGACAATCCCAGATACCAGCTCAATGGTTCTTTACATTTTGGCCTGATTTCTGGGAAAAGCTTCTCCAGAATATTTTCCTGTCCCTATTATTTTCAGATCCTAGAAAGTAACATTTTACGCATGAGCTGTAAGAATCTCTGCCATGTCCTTTACTTTTGAAGTATTTAGAATAGCAGGTATCCCCCTGTGGGAGTTTGTTTTATTATCAGTACGTTTTCAGGAGAGGAACTGGATCTGAGGTAAAAGTTTAACTTAAAAGTTAATTAAATTAATACAATGTTTAGTGTACATGGCCTATTTATTAATGAAGAGTTTATGTAACAATGAGAATAAAGTGGGATTGCTGTATTTTACCACCTTTTTTATAGTACGTGGACAAGTAAATAAAAATCAATGTATCTGCCAAGAAAAGAATCAACATGCAAATGGTTTTATGGGTATTTCATTTGGTCAAGAAGGAACCTGTGTGTCTATAAACACTGTATTTTCTAAAATATTGTATGAAAAAGCACCAGATTGTCTTACAAAAACAAGCTGTGGTCCTTATCATGTCTTACAGCAACAAGCTGTAACCCTTATCATTTCTAGCATCCCTTTAAAATGTCAAAGCGATAAGTTGAGAAACTTCAAGAACTTCAGTATTACTCAGAAACCAGAGAGAATGACTGTGCACAGTTAAAGGTTCTCTCTAGCCGTCATCACGGAGATGGGTGAGAGGAGTCCTGCAGCAATGACAGACAACACGGCCCCAGGCAGAGAAGGCAGTAGGAGCTGTGCAGAACAAGTCCTGCCTGTTGGTATATTCCAAAGTTCAGTCTGGGATAGAATTCTAACCTTTATGGCATACCTTTCCACTGCCCATTATTCAGGTACGTTCAGTTACACAAAATGAGTGGTCTTGCCAAAATAATTTGAAAATATGCACCAGAAATTCATTTAATATTTCTTGCACAGATCAGACTATTTGGAGCGCATTTCAAAAGCTATCAAAATGTGTCACTTGAAGGAATGTTGCCATTTTTGCCACTAAATTCTTCCCTGAAATGCACAGGAAGCCCCAACTGACCCAGCAAGTTTAGTACATCAGAGCTGACAGTGCTACAAGTTTCAATACCTCTCCAAGCATGTAACTCTGTTCTGAAGCCAAACAAATGTGATAAAATGATTTAGTTCAAAAATTGAATACCCAAATTAATGAGCAAGATGTCACTATCATAACTGTGCTTAATAGGTGGGTATAATTCAAAAGACAAGCTTGCAATCATAAAGGTGAAAAAAATTCTCTGAGTCACTAAGTCAATTCCTGACTAAGATAGTTTATATATTCATTGATTATACTTGCCTTGAGTAGATTCTTAAAATGAAAATGACTTTTGGATGGAAACCATACTTATTCTTGTAATGTGTTTTAACCAAGTCCATTATTTTATGGTCTTCGCCTTCTCAGCATTAATGACTACTGACAGACTATGTACAAGTTTACACTGTATACTTGGAATGGCCGCTTTCCTTTACTAGCTCATCATCAACTTAATGAGAAATACAGGGGGACAAAGGGGAGCAAAAAGGGGATGGATGTAATACAACAACAATCAAATTAAAAAAAGAAAGAAATACAGGTGATATACGCTGATAAATTTTGAGAGCTTTTGCTGTTATCCATGTTGCCAAGTATGTGGGACCTATTTTGGCATAGGAGATACTATGACCTCCAAGACGGTTAATGATTGATTGGTCTAGGACTACAGCACATTTTCCTTCTCAGAGTTTCTCTCTTGGAGTGCTCAAAGTTGTTATTAGGGGTTACCTGTGAATTTAAAGACTGCCCATTTCTTACTTGCAATATTGAGAGTATTTTCTATTTTTAATATTGGGCAATTCCATATTCCCTCAAATCCATTTCATGAAATATGTGCTTGATAGATAAAAGGAAAATCAAGCTGTCAATACACTATTCATTTCTCCCAAGGTAACTAGCAGGTTGAGGTATATCATGTTAAAAATGGAAGTGTATATTTTTAAAAATGGGGTGAAAGACATTTAGGAAAGATGGTAGTATGAAAACTATGCCTATTTTTCTCTTAAAAGCATAACTCACATCCCACAAGGAAATAGAGTGGTGAACAACTTATTTTTTTTCTAAATATATACCCATAGGTATATTTAGGGAATAGGAATTGATAATAAAAAGTCATAATGATCCTTAAATACAGGAGCTAGGAGCTGGAAGGGCTCTCCAGGTGAACCACTGTCATGGGGGAACATGTAGGAAGGATAAAAAAGCTTTTAGGATCCTGGATTTCTTGTTTTCACACAGTTTCTTTCTGGAATCTATGTTAAGTAATAATAATAATAATAATAATATGTTCTAGGTCCCCACTGTAGTTGAATTCTAATTCTAATGATTGGGAAAGAGAGAAAGATGATACAAATATGCTCAGCTATAGGTTTCCTAAAAATTCATATATATCAACGGTCAAGATACATAATTATTTTGAAAAGTGAAATAAACTTCATGTACTATACAAAAATTATAAACTTTCTAAGGTGGTTATTTCAAATACTTCAGAAAATCTGCCCTGGCTGGTGTGGCTCAGTAGATTGAGCACCAACCTACGAACCAAAGGGTTACAACTATGATTCCCAGTCAGGGCATATGCCTAGGTTGCAGGTCAGGTCCCCAGTTGGGAGCGTACAAAAGGCAACCACACATTGATGTTTATCTCCCTATCTCCCTCCCTTCCCCTCTCTCTATAAATCAATAAATAAAATCTTTTAAAAATAATTCAGGAAGTCCATATTAGAATTACAGCTTAAGTGTCGGTAGTTCATAGTTAAGTATGAACACATGAACACATTTTTATTTTCTTGATATTAATAATTTCCTCATTGGTTTAATTTGGAATATTAGGGTGTAACACAGGAATTGTTGAGGCACATACTACCTCAGGATCCTGAGTACAATGTCATTTTCCAGTTTCCCAGTTCATTAGAAGGGATACATTCTTTTAAACAGTTTGGATTCAGTCTTGTCACTGTTGCCGGATGAGTGAAGACTGTCATGTATTTCCTTAGCGTGGTAAGACACTGATATGTATACTTTCTTTTTTCTTTTTTTTTTTTTTTTTAAGATTTTATTTCATTATTTGTAGAGAGAGGGGAAGGGAGAGAGGCAGAGAGGGAGAAAGATATCAATGTATGGTTGTGTTTCACCTGCCTCCAGCCACAGACCTGACTGGAGACCTGGTTTGCAACCTGGTTATGTGCCCTGGCTGGGGAATCGAACCTGCGACCTTTGGGTTCGCAGGCCGGCGCCTTATCCATTGTGCTACCAGCCAGGGCTGATATGTATACTTTCAAAGTACATTTCTACTATGTCAAAACCCCCGCTGACAAGTTGTCTCATGACTAGTATTTTCACATTTCAAGTTTCAGGTTTGAAGAAAGAGACTTTTTAAAAATATTCTCAAATGTAAAAACAAGTTATGTCCATGACTTTCTTTGGAGTCATAGGTTCATTATAAACCTGTATGGGTCTGAGAAACTTAATTTAAGCATTGATGGAAACCTTTTGAAATAATATGTGTAAAGTATAGACATATGTATTCAAGTATTTCAGAAACACATTAAGACAATGTAATTGATCACTACCTCAGACCACCCAGTTTATCCTCAGAGAACATGAACAAACCTATTTTGCTCTAGTCTATCTTTAGTACAAGAATATATTTCCATGCTTTTGGTTCATACATAGCAAGTGAAGAAACATGTGTTTAACTTTAAGGTGCATAGTCCTCAAAATAACTAAAGTACATAGTAATAACTTCTTTCAGTTATGGCATTTAAGTTTAATGGCAAACATGATGATTTTTTTTCTAATGGTGTTTAAAATTTTTATAAACGACAGGAATTCAGTCTTTTACTAGCAAAAAATGCTGAAATACATTATTTTCTTAAGTTATTCTTAAAAACTACAAGTGGATAGATCAAAGTTCAATAACATTGAGAAAGTTTTATCTTTACATGGCAGTTCTTGCTTAAAGTTTGGTATGATGGTTAAAGGTCAGGAAAGATTAGCATCTAGTTCAAGAACTGGCTTCTTTATTCCTCTTAAATCCGAGGTCATTGTTTTCTTAATGTTTAAGCCTTTCACTGTTAATAATTTTGTAACTGAGTTTCCATGTAGTAAATCTGACCAATAATCACACATATCTATAAAGCATTCAAAGGGTTTTTAAAAATACAGTAATTTTTAAATGATGCAAAAAATAACAAAGCTGAAAAAGAAGCAGTACAGTTCACTTTAACCAAGAGCTCTATCACATATTTGCACTTGATTACACTGCACAAGGTTATTTAATGCCCCATTGTAGTTCAAATAATTCCATGGGGTTGCTGACAAATTTTAAGTAAAAATTTTATTCAAAATTATTCATAGCTTGTGAATGGCTATTAAAATCATTCATTCAGCAATAGAAAAACAGTCAATCCTCACTTTATAGAAATGACTAATTTTTGTGATTTAGAATTAAAATCTTCCTTTCTCAAAGGGCTAGGAGTTTGAAATCATATAAGTTAGGGAAAGCTTTTACTATTAAAAATCTTTCATAAATCCAATTTTGTGTTCAATAATTTATTTTTATCAAAGTGTAAATACTATAACCCTGCTAAACTTTAGAGTGCCACTCAGAGTTAAAATATAAAAGTCTTACTGAACTTTGTTCAATTGTATCAAAACATTAAACATAATTACATACAGGCAATTAAGCAGCTATTAAAAATCTGACAGAACATAGATATTGGCTGGAACTTTTCAGTGTTTGTTAATAATTAAAACACATAGATACACAGCTAAAACACTTAAGCACGATAATGTTGTTTTTAATATTTTCACTTTCATTCATAGACATATAAAGTTAACTAGATATTTTATAGAATATGACTTCATAAGCCATTCATTTTAAATTTCCAAAGAGAGAAATTTAATATTCTAAGTATTTAAAGTTAATATCTAAATAATAAAATATCTTTATTTTAATATATTTTTTAAGATTTTATTTATTATTTTAAAGAGAGGGGAAGGGAGAGAGGCAGAGAGAGGGAGAGAGCAACAATCAATGTATGGTTGCCTTTCACCTGCCTCCAGCTATGGACCTGGCTGGAGACCTGGCTTGCAAACTGGTTATGTGCCCTGGCTGGGAATTGAACCAGCAACCTTTGGGTTAGCAGGCTGGAGCCTTATCCACTGTGCCACCAGCCAGGGCCTATTTTAATCTTTTAATTTGAAATTTTTGGTTGTTACATAAGTTGGTCCCATAGTATTTGTATATATAATTCTCTATTACTATTGAACAAGTTTTGCACTAAACTGATAATTGATTATTTTTCTATTTTGTAACTACAGTATAAGAAAATATTTTAAAGCCGCAAGCTAATAATTTGTGTTTAATATTTCCCACTTTTCCTTTTATAAAGGTTATTGTTCAAAAGCTTTACTTTTGTAAGATTTATCATCACTGAATTAAAAATCAAGGAATCCAAAGTAGTTTTCACATGTATTATTATATAACATACAAATACTTTGGCAGTAATTTTTCCACTTATATGATTTACTGCGAAAGAGCAGATAGATTACTATGAAACAGAATTTTATATATACATATATATGTGTGTACATATATATATATATATATATATATATTCCATTAAAAGAATCTTAATCCACTTCATGACTTTGCATAGCAAATTATAATATCACCTTCCCCTATGCCATTTGAACACAATGGTCATCATTTGTACACATCACACACACACACACACACACACACACACACGTACACAGCCACCTATGTTGAAGATACTTTCTTTTAAATTGACTGTTGCACTTGCATGGCCCCAGAAACTTAATCTGATTGCTGATGTATGTCCTCATGCCTAAGAATTTTATAGATAACCCAATAGAAAATATTAAAAATCAAAAAGGCTAATGGGAAGCAGGCTCGGGAGATGGTGTCGATCCTCTTGGCCCGGTCAATAAAGATCTTCCTCATTTCCTCAGGACTTTTTGGCACTACCTGGACAGGGTGGTTTGGGTCCTTGGGTGTCACACTGTCTTTTGCTTGCAGGCACGGCCCCATTCCATAGGCTGTGAAGCTGAATTGACTCTCCCTTACCTCATCATCCTGTTATAAGAATAACATACGAAAGTACTTCAGTCATAAAACAGAACATAAGTAACAGACATTTCAGAATTATCACTTAAGCTTTATCATGGCAAATGTTAAATTATTATAATGAAAAGACAACTTAAGCTTACAAAGATGAGTTGCTTGTTTTCCCATTCAAGTTTTATTGATTGATTGCACATCACTAACCATTCTGGTTTTGTCCAAATATTGTTAGAACATATAAATAAATTGAGCAAGAAAAAATCTATTGAGATAATGTTATATATGTTCATGGGTTAAATTTTTTTACATTATGTGTCTAAATGAAAATAAATATATGATGTCAAGGATCATTGACTGAATTTTTATTTTTCATGGAAGCAATAATTTTTAATGCTTATTACCTACAGTTTTATTTTACTTTGTTGGAAAATACAATTTAGCTCAATAACACTACTTGATTTTTGTCAGCCACACTTAATGTTACCTCTGATTTTTATACTACCCATTTGGGAGACTATAATAGTCACATATTCTGGTTTATATTCAATTACTTTTCAAGTGGTTTAGTTGAAACTATGAATGAGATTAGGCAAAAGTTTATTTCATGTTAAAAATTATAAATTATTATGGTTTAAAAAGTATCATTACTTTTCTCAAATAGTGTAAATTAAAGAGAATTCTCCATGCATGTACATGAAAAAATTATTAGTAAAATTACAATAAATAAAAAGTGTTCAAGATAGAATATGGCACTAACTCATTTATAATGAAATCCAATAATGAATCATTTACTTTAACAAATTTATTTAGAATGTAGCAATAGATGACTGCCAATTAATTGAGTTTTTGTTACTAAAACTGAAAGTTTAAAACATGACATTTTACAAATCTGTTATAGCTCCTTTCATATGGAAGTACTATTTTTTTCTTTTTTCTTCTATTTATTTATTTTTAAACTTAAAAAAAAAAAGATTTTATTTATTATTTTTAGAAAGGGGAAGGGAGAGAGGCAGAGAGGGAGAGAGACGTCAATGTGCGGTTGCCTTTCACCTGCCTCCAGCTACAGACCTGTCTGGAGACCTGGCATGCAACCTGGTTATGTGCCCTGGCTGGGAATCGAGCCAGCTACCTTTAGGTTCGAAGGCTGATGCCTTATCCACTGTGCCACCAGCCAGGGCCCGGAAGTACTTTTTTTTAATATTTTATTTATTTATTTTTAGAGAGGGTTGTAAGGAGAGAGAAAAAGAGGGACGGAAACATTAATGTGCGGTTGTCTCTTGTGTGTCCCAAACAGGGGACCAAGACACATGCCCTTGATTGGAAATCGAACCAGTGACTCATTGGTTCTCAGATGGGAGCTCAATCCACTGAGCCACACCAGCCATGCTGGAAGTAATTTTTGATGGTGCTCAAACTCTTCTCTTTTTTAAAAATATATACTTATCTTGTTAATTTTTTTAAAAGATTTTATTCATTATTTTCAGAGAGAAAGGCAGGGAGGAAGAAAGAAAGGGAGAGAAACATTCATGTATGGTTGCCTTTCATCTGCCTCCAGCTGAGGACCTGGCTGAAGACCTGGCTTGCAACCTGGTTATGTGCCCTGACTGGGAATGGAACCATTGACCTTTGGGTTCACAGGCAGGCACCATTCCACTGAGCCACACCAGCCAGGGTTTGGTGCTCAAACTCTTGAAAAATTATTTTGGGTTTGTGAAAGTAGAAGCTCAATGAATAGTATCCTACAAAATATAAAAGTAAAACAATAATTTAAAATGCACTCTAATATGAGGTGATCAAATTTAATGTAATAATGTATAAAATACATTTCTGGGGAATTATGCAGCATGGCATCTGAAAACAACATATCATTTTTGGAAAACATCTAAACTGTAAGATGTGTAAATAATTGAATTTGGAGGAAACACATACAACATAAAAGCTGATAACCCAAATCACAAGTAATAACTCTTGCAAAAAAATGGACATAGATTTCCCAATAGTCTCCAATAAGAATATTCATTTAGGCTGGCAATTTTTTAACTTCCATGGAAATTTTAAGGTTAAATTATCATTTGCTTTGAATTTTCTATATATTTAAGAAAGTGGATATACTAAGAGCTAAACTGTTTTTATGTAAGTGCTGAGATAAGTATCCTTATACTTTAGTAAATTATGCAGGTATTACATTCCAGAAGTCAGACTTAGGTCACTTAGGCAATATTATGCATGATTTGTGTGCAAACCAGCTGGATGCTAAAGTTTAAAATGGCCTTTAAAACCACATCAACTATGTGTTTTAAAAAAAAATCCACCTTAGCTCTGACTGGTATGGCTCAGTGGTTTGAGCACTGGCCTGCAAGCCAAAGGGTGGCCAGTTTAATTCCCAGTCAGGGCACATACCAGGTCCTCAGTCGGGTGCACATGAGAGGCAACCACACATTGATGTTTCTCTCCCTTTCTTTCTCCCTCCCTTCTCCTCTTCCTAAAACTAAATAAAAATTTTTAAAAATTCATTTCAAAATACAGGACAAATATAACTTCTCAATGAGCATGTACAATGAGGTGTTGACATGTTAGCTAAACCAATTGAGAGATTGACTACAAAAAGGCTAAGATTTTAGGCTTCTAGTTGTTGTGCTTAGTAAAGTAGTGTCTACTAACTATCTTTCCCCCCAGTTTTATTGAGAAATAATTGATATACATCATTTATAAGTTTAAAGTGTACAACTTGATGGTTTGATTTACATGTACTGTGAAATGATGACAATCAGTTTACTTAACATTCATGATCTCATATGGATAAAATAAAAAGAAAAGATTTCTCCTTGTGATAAAAACTCTAAGAGTCTTCTCTCTTAACCAGTCTTCTCTGTACCATACAGCAGTGCAAGCTATAGTCATCATGTTGCACATTAAATGCCTAGCACTTACTTATGTTGTAAGTTAGTACCTTTTAACCACCTTCCTCAATTGGCTGCCTTTCTAACCACCTGTTCTGGAGAATTTATTATTTTCAAACCTTTAGAGAGCCCCATACCCCAAAACAGAAAACAATCCCTTCAGAATTATCATATTTAGCGAACAACTGGATTTTTCTCAACTGTTATCTTTCCACATAACTGTGAGTAATGGGTGAAAACCAGTCCCCGGCTGTTTCAGGACTGCTGAGATTAACTTTTGGTTCTTTCAGCATCACTTCATTGAAAATAATCAAGAGAAGCTAAATGGGAACACAGAGTTCATTTCATCCACAGTGAAGGAGGTACCTGCACTGGGGAAGCCATGCAGTGACCTGAAGGTCTCCGGCCTAAGTGCCCAGAAGGCAGTATACAAGCTTGGCTGAAAATAAAGGCTATGGCTTCTCTGTGAAAGAGGCTGCACTCTGTAACTCTGCCCCCCCCCCCCCCCATTAAATGAAGATGCTGCATATGATGGAAGGCGTCCTCCTATGCTCCTGTAAGTCTGCATAAATATTAGGTTAGGTTAAAGCTACGGTGCCTGAAGGATCTGTTCGACAATTGGAGCACTGATGATGACAGAAGCTGGCCTGGCTCTCAGAGTGTTTCAGACTCCAAAAGTTGGGAGGGAACATGGCCAAAACTTGGGAGGGGATTCTGATGAGAATGTGATACTCATCTGCCCTGGGTTTGAGGCAGCAAAATATTTTTTTTTAAGTTATTTCTCTTTGGGAAATAACTGGGGTAAATCTTCCTATGGGGTAAATGTGGGGGATAGAGTCTCATCCCTGCTTGAGTTAGCAGAAGGGCGATCAGTAAAACTAAACTGACAGGAACCAGGGTGATAAAAGTAAGGGAAGAGTGGCACAAGATATTATCTGTGTAACAGAAGGCAATTAGAGGAAAGGGGAACATGAGCTAGTAAAACAAGCAGTTTCATGCCCTTGTGCTCAAGATAAGCACAAAAGTACAACTGGAACTTGAAAGGACATTGCTTTTAACCTTAATGCCACTTCTCCTAACCCCAGGCAACTGGAAACTAGTAACTTATTGTGTAACCCTGTCCAATATAAGGTAAGCTGCCAATAAAAGCCTGTGTGAAGTTTTCACTTTAAATTTATATTAGCTAGAGTTTAATAAGTCAAAAGAAATAAGAACAATTACTTTTAGTAATACATTTTCTTTAATTCAGTATGTCCTAAATTTAAACATTTACTGAAAGTAATAATCAAAGAGATATTTTTACATTCTTTATTTCATACGAAGCCTTTGATGTTAGTGTGTATTTTAACATGCCTCCACTTAGATTGCATATGTCTAGTGCTTTATAGCACACCTGGCTTGTAGCTCCCCTAGTGAAGAAAACAATTACAATATAAAAGGGCTCAGTCTCCATGCTTTCTAGGGTTTTTAGGTTAACTGGCCTTGGAGCTAATTTTTAATTTTTCTCCTTTTTTTTTTTGCATGCTGCAGGATGAAAAGCAATGTTTGGTGTGACTGCTAACTCTTCATTTGCTGCAGCGTTGCCGTTCAAGAATTATTGGCAGGCATATGATCAATAAGCCTTTTGGAGTAGGTGTGAATCTATACTGAGGAAGGCAGCTGCCTGGTTCTCTCACTGTTACGAAATGGGACAGTCCTTTAGGGCAGTAGCAAATCCAGCTGGCCATCTGATAAAAATCACATGAGCCGGCCCAAGCCATGTCCTCTGACCTAAACTCTGGTGGACACTGTAATTAGGAGAGTCCCTCAAGCATGAGTTCCCCCACGAGGCTTGTCTTTTGGGAAAGTAGGAGAACACATGCAATTCATGGGAACATCTGCCTTTGCAGCTGCCACACTGGGTTTTACTCATGGAAGGAAAATAAATAAATACTTCGACTATTCAGAAGAAAGGTCAAGGCCAGAGGTGAATCTGTTAGCTTGCTTTAGGTAGCTTTTAAGACACAGAAGAAAATGGACAGGATTCCTCAGCAAGATTTCCTGGCACATTACTGCCCACTGGGAGGAAGGAAATGTGTTCCAGTTCCGGCAGCTGCTTCCCTCAAGGACCCCTGTTAAACTCTGCTTTCATCTCAGAAGTTACATCCAGTGATGCCAGTGGGGAGTGGAAACAAAGGCACTTAATATGGTTGCTGAATTTACTCCATCCATGAAGGCAGTGGAAACAAAGAACATTGACTTGAAGGCAGGATCTTCTTGCCCAGTTCTGACTGGGGTTCCAAGGCTACGCTATGATTCAAGTTGAATGTCTGGAGGTGGTAAACACAGTTTTGGAGGATTACTGAAATGGGCACAATGTATGGAAATGCCTCTGGAGAATAAGAAGGCAATATGGGAGCAAAGAGAAGTGGATGGGCCAGAGGAGGCACAGAGATGCTGTGGTAGTAGGTACCACAGTCATGGTGAAAAGTGCTGAGAGGAAAATAAAGGTGGCACTGCCTTTGGCCAAATGTATAATCAGAAAGGATGTAACCTGTAAAAGAATGATTTTGTCATGTCTGCCTTACACCTAATCTTGGGCACTTGTTCCTTAGTCCAGATGTAATTGGATGTATTAAAATGAGAGCCCTTAGAATTACCTAAACCTGAGTAACTATGAAGCAGTATAAAATTTCAGGCAATTAAAGGAAGCTCTCAGCTTTGATTAAGGAGATGGTGGCAGCAGGGGAGCTAATCTCTCATTAATTTTTTCTAGAACATTCTAGAACATTCCCATCTGGCATATGTAAAACTGAATGGGCCCTGAAGGCTACCTACCAGGGTTCACTAAAAAAGTAGCTCCCACAGCCTCCACCATGATGGATGTGGTGAAAACCATTCAAGATTTTCAGAAGGACAGAGGAGGCTGGTGTGTTTTGATAGACTTGACTAAAGCTTTCCTCTCAATCTCACTCTTTAAAAAAGTCAAACACAGTTTGCTTCTTGTGGGGGTAAACCCAACTATAACTTTACTGTCATCCCTGAAGGAACTCTGAGTTCTCTAGGATATTGCCACAACATGCTTGGAAAAGTTTGGTCCAGATCACTGTCAAAAGAAAGTTGGTTAACAATAAACGATCATTTCCCTCCCCAAGGAGAAATTCAAGAAAGGGTTTAGAGACTGCCAGGGCAAACTGTGAGAGGTGTTAGATGGGCAATAACCCAAGCTGCCTTCCAGAAGCCTTAACATTTATCCACTGCAGTGGCATCTGCTACTAAAATACATGTGGACTGGCATTTCCAGAAGGAGCTCCATAGAGGCTTCCTAAGGCAGCTGCAAGGATTCCAGACTGAAAAACTCTCTTATTGATTGAAAACAGCAGGTATACTGTTCGAATGGTGGCTACTTGCATTCTCTTTTGCTCTGTTAGAAACAGTTCTCCACAAACTAAAGGGATCTGAAGGGTATCAGACTATATTTAGGCCTAAGGTATCTATGATATAGGTGCTGTCAAGAAGGTATTGCAATTTAAGATCCTTGGTAAAATGAAGAATGGTACATTCGAAAACAAGTTAAGAGAAATACCTTGGGCAAAGTACATTACATTCATGAAAAGATAACCAACCTGACAATGAACCTGTGACAAACTCTCTGGTTGAGCTGCCTAAATGGTGTAAACATCATAGTTCTCTTTCCACTGAGGCAAAACAGGCCACTGGATTCACCAGTGTAAACTACCCTATGGAAGGTCAGGACTCAAACCATAGCTGCAATGGGATGAATAACTGTAGTTGAAGAGAGCAAAGAAAGTTTACACAATGGGCTGACTTGAGAACAGTATATGTGTCAGTACCAAGAGTCGGTTCTTGCTCTCAGAGCAATATCTGGATATTTAAGACCCCTAGGGTGGGAGATCTGATTCCCTATGTATAGGGTAGAATTCAATTAGGTCATTCAATGCCTACCAAGTTGCTAGCTTAGAAAGAGATGGGAGTGCCAAGACAGATGTCTTGGACAGGCCATCGGTGCTGTCAGGGCCATGCAACAATAGGCAGAACTGTGACATATTCCTCTGTTCCCAATGCAGCCATTGATGTGGTAAGAGCTTGTCTCAAATATTAACAAAGGAAAAAATTGCTTGAAAATTGCCTTTGGCTAAAAGCTCCCAATGACAAGCACTAACATATAGTTGACAGATGGAAGGAACACTTAGGGTCTTTGCCTATGACTCCCAAAAGATTTAATAGATTTTGGCAGAAACAGACAGCTAGTTCATCTTGGGCTTTGTGGACACTGTGACAAAGCCACAGCTGAAAATACTATTAATGGCTTGGAACAAGGTATTTTATATCCATTTGGGCTCCTGGAATAGATCCCATTGGACAATGAAACACATTTAAACATGGCTGGTATTAAAAAAAAAAAAAGGTCCAAGAACACAACATAGGAAGGGCTTAGCATACATATCCCATCCACCATAAGAGCAGTGAATAAGCAATGAAACCATTTACTAGTAAGGACAGGATGACAAGGACATGACAGTTGACTAGTTCATGTATGAGAGAGCTTAAGCAGGAATGCCTTTGGACAGGTAGAGAAAGTGGGCAGGGTGGGGAATGGTGCTGTGGCACAACTCTGTCCTTCCCACTGCATAGGTTTTTCTCTGGTGCTACCTGATACAATGGTTCTACATCCACGATCGCATTTGCACTTTTCAGCTGCAGAGATCACTGCTCTTAAAACACCACATTTATTCCTTTAAACTAAGAAGTCATTCAAGCCCTGGTTAAGTGAGGGAACCAAAAATCTTGTGCTCTTGAGGAGCTGTGAGACCTCCCAATTAAATGAAGACATGTTACCTGCTGTCTCTCTTGCCTTTGGTCCTTTGGAGAAGTTAAGCCAATGACATACAAGATTAAAGCTTAATTCTGTCCTGTGCATATGATTTTCTCTGTAAGCCTGTAATCAGAGCTATGGTGCTATACTGTACAAGCAACTTCATATTTGGACATTGATTTTAATAGAAAATAGCACATTTGAACAATTTAAATTTAACTGTCTTGATATAGCATCGGTCCATCATAAAAACTGGCAACAATTTCTAAAATTACCCAAAGTTTCTCTCACTGTGGTCTTAAGTAGCTGTTGTGTCTTGGAATCAATCACTGGAAAAAATTGCTGTTCTAGATCTCCATTGCAGAGACTCCTACTCATTAGCATTTGGGCTGTCCCAGTTATCGGCATTTCCAACAAGGTCTGTACTTAGGTGATTATAAAGCTCAGTCAAGTTACAGAAACAGAAGTTGCCTAAAGGCACAATGCAACTATCCTAGTCAGTTTGAATTCAAAATGATGGAACACGTTTTGAATTTCTAATTTACATTTTAAGTGGTAGTTTATGAAATCATACCCTTGTAATGACTTGTGTTAGTATTAAATTATTATTTTAAGTTTTAATAATTTTTGTTTTTAAATAAGGTTGTTTCAAAATAAGGCTATATATATAACACTATACAACCTGTATCTTTATCCATTTGAGAATTTACTATGACACAGGCATATTTTAGAACATAGACTTTGAATAATTGTGTTATGTAATGTGATTTAATACATTATTGTCTTCAAAAGCATGTGAATATGATTTCACTTACAAATTCATCACAAAGGGCTTTCCTATTAATTTTGGAGTTGAAACAGAAACCTGTCATTTCAATAAAAACACTTTCTTCATTAAAGTGTCGTATTCAAATATTTATTTCCTGGCAAGGGTAATAGAAAACAAGGTGCCGAGGAACCTATCTTCTTAAAAAAATAGAAATAAACTGGATATCTGCATTATAAAACTATGTGTGCTATAGCAACTAGTTTTTAAATATTTTATATAGTCATATATTTTTTAGGTGTTCCAAATTTAAAATCTGAGTCAAGATTGACATTCAAAATGAATTGTTTTATTATAGTTAAATGATTCCCTGGCTTCATCGTTTATTGCCAGGAATCTGGATAGTCTTAATTACTTAGCTCCAGATTCTTAGTTTCTAGTGCCAAAAAAAAAGAAGGTTATAATACTATCTAGCATTTTTTTTTTTTTTTTTAGGGTAAGAAAATATATAAAACGCCTGAGAGATACTCAATTTGCTGCTATTGTGTTATTAATGTTTTGTTGATTATAATTGTATCATGGAAATTGCATAATACACAATATAAAATATGAACACTGACTTGAATCACTTTACTATTAGATATTTTAAGTCCACTGAAACCAAACTAGCACTAAAGTGTTATGTAATATAGGCCTACCCAGTTACTTACTCTTATAGTGGCCTTGCTTAAAAATTAGCCAACAACATAAACTGAAAACAGCGCTTTGCTCCTCTAGGCCTCACTCTATTGTTGTCACAATAAAGCAGGTTTACTATATGACTGTGAGGATTCTTTGCAAATCTAATCTCTACAATCAAGCAGTCTTTAGCATTGTCAGTACGTTCCATGAAACAGCACAAATATTTTAGGTTTTCCCATGAGGCACCCATGGGGTCATGTTACAACTTCAGAAATGGCATCTCAGCTCTGTTCAACTAGACTTCAATTTGTAACCTCAGGCAATCAGAATATGAGAGAGAGTAGGGACCACTAGACCTAAGAAAGGTCATGTGACTTTAAAAAATGACTAGCCTATTGGGTTCTTTTAGAAATGCTTCACTTAAAATATTAATTTTAAGCATGGTTGAAGTTTTTCTAAATAGCTCATCATTAACACTGGATTACTATATTAAAACATGTATTAAATTACTTCGTGACTAATTGTTTTGTAAACTCAGTGATAAAATTATTCTGTTTATGTACATTTCAATATGCGGTGATACTCTGTATTCCAAGTAGCACTCAAATATTTCTTTGAGATCAAAATTCAATTTCCTGAAGATATTTTCAGCTTGAGTTTCTAATGAACCAAAGGCCCCAAAAGCAAGGTGTTTAAACAGACATCTAGAACTTGTGACACTATGTGTAAACTATTATTTAAGGTTCATTAAGGTAAGGTACTTTGTGACTCAAAATATAGGTATTAATAAAAATTAAATGGAATAAACTAAACATGAGCTCAAGAACATGATGATTAAAAAGGCAAAATTGAAGAAATAGTTCATTTATGCACAAGTAAATCCTCTTAATGTTTTAATCACATTAGGTTACATGATGAAGAACATAAAAGTTATTTAGTGCACATTCTTTCTACAGGAGTACCTGTTTTCTCTAAATTTGGAAATGAGAGAAATGTTTCAGTTATTAAGCATCAATACCATATTGTGAAACATTCTAAGAGCTTTCCATTTTATTTATGGAATTATGCCAAAGACCGAGTCACGTAACATGCATATTATAACTAGCAATATTAGAGATAGATTGAAAATCCAAATGTAGAAATAATCATTTAGTTGAATTGTTTCATTTATCTCTATCATCAAACATAATATACATATGAGGTAAGAATTTCCTATCCTTTTCTCAGTCCTCACAAATGAACAAAAAATTATGTGAGCATGAGAGTGGTAAAGGTATGAAGATTGTCAGTGAATGATAACAAAACATGAAGCATCTAAGAGTATTGGTAATGATTATGTGAATTTATTTTTATCCTAACGTTGCTGCCTTAATAAGTACTTTTGGGTTGCTTTTTTATACAACCAAGATGTTAACTAAATTATCTTACAGGAATTTTTGTTTAAATAACTTTATTTAACTTCTAATTGCCAAATAGGAAAGTGACAGATGGAGGAAATGTGAAATGTTATTCATTTCCAGTTACGTGATTTTAAACTGTGTGGATTTTTTTAAAATCACTAATAACATAATGACATTTTTGTTGGGAAATATTATAATCACTTAGAAAATTCTAGGATAAAATGAAATACATGAAAAATTTAAAACTGTTTTTCTAAATTATTAGCCTAATATAAACTATTCAGTTTAGTATATATATCTTATTATTTTTAAATGGAAGGGTTAAAAGAATACAATTATAGATAAGTTTCAAAATACAGTTGCAAGTAAACTGTCAATATAAAATTCTTTAAAATCTAGCTCCTAGGAAAATCTTGCATTATTGATGACATATGAATTAGTTATGAATTAGCCAAGTTTATGCTTGGCATATTAAATTTAGATTCAAAAATGATTCAGAGATTATTGAATGGAAAATATAAGCTTAAAAATGAAGGTTTTAGATGAAATATTATGAAAATGTAACACCTATGTTTTAGGGGATTGATGAGAAATCAATGAAATAACTTTAAATTTTCCATAGATCTAGATCTAGTATAATATGCTAGATTATTTCAGTGCCAATTCATATGCATGGAGTGATATAATATAATAGCATATGTAAAACTGTATACTGTATATCTATTTTAGTTAACTTTGAGATGGAAGTCCTATAATGCATATAAAATTAGTCACTACAATGAATTATAAAATTAGATTAAATAAAGATTATATTACTTTATTGAACACTTTTTCCTAAACAGGCATTCAGAGGCACTATAGCTGTAAAATATAGCTGTGTTGAACCTAGACTCTAAATATTTATTTGCAGAAAATAATTACATTCTTACAATTTTTATTTTACTTAAGAGGATGGCATTTATAACCAGTGTATATCAGAATCATTGAAATAAATAAAATCTGTTTGAAATTATTTGGAAACTATTTGTTTTCAGGTGTGTATCAAAGACAATTGTAGGAAATATTTACCTATTGAAAGAACATCTTATACTCAAGAATCAGCATAAACTGACCCAGAATGTAAACTTGATTAAATAATTTAGTGTATATGGGTGCCACATTGTTTTCAATTGTGTAGCCTCATCCCTTCAACTGAAATAGTATGTATGTATATTTCTATTTGTTCTAACACTATAAAGCTGACAAAATGTATAAACAGAAAATCAATTATTTGCCATTCTTATAAGTTACCTTGAGTTATTTTTGAAGAAACTACATAAGTAAATAAAATAATAATGTTTTTGCACAGGTAGTCAAAATACAGTCAGTGATGTCTTTATTCTTAAAATGATAATTATCACAAGAACCTAGTATAAAGGAACCATGGACATGGACAACAGGGGGGATTGACTTTGGGGGGAATGGGTGGGTGGGAGGGGGACAGAGGGGAGCAAAAAGGGGATGGATGTAATACAACAACAATAAAATTTTTTTTTAAAGATTAAAAAAAGAAGAAGAAAATGATAATTATCATGCCTAGCAAAATATAAACCTGAAAATTATTTCCAAATAATTTTCATCTAGGGTTCCATGCTTATTTCATCTTTGCATATACATAACAATTAATATATAATAAGTAGGAAGACAGAGGTAGTAGAATACTGTGTAGATGTTTTCTCTCAGCAAACCATTGCTTCATTACATTATATTACAACTCAGATGAGAAACTAAATGCAATGTATTAAAGCAATCACATATCATCCATATCTCTCAATAAATTACATTTGTTCAGAAATATTTTGGCATATCTTAATAGCCCTCCAGACTAATGTAATGATATCATACATGGGAAGAGCAACTTTTAACCCAAACATGTTCATATCATGCATACACCTTCACATACACAGCACTGGGGATAAGCAGCCATGACCAGGTGCAGTGGATAATGTGCACACAGCAGGCTATGACAGTGTGGGGTGGGGAAATTTTCACATAAGAGTAAACTTTTATTCTTTCACAGTAGACAAAAAATTCACTTGGACTTTCATAGAGAAGAAAGTAAGGCATTAAAGATTGTCTACAATGCCTAAGCCAATTCTGAACCAAGTTAAAGCTTTTCTAGGAATAATATCTACATCACTATAAGGTGCTCTGTTGCGACAAATTTTCTATAATGGGGCTATTGTATTTTGCCCACTCTGTCACACTAGAGTTCTAAAATGAAAAAATAAAAATAACAATAACAATAACCTCAGTAGTACTCATGAAAAGCAAGGACATTAGGTCAACATTTAGACTCATTTTGGTTATGTTTATTTAAAGATTTAGATTGATCAGACTGTTTTCAAATATAGATTTCTTTGTTAAGTGATGAATTTAGTCATCCCAGAAAGTTATTAAGTTGAGGAAAATAGTCTTTAAAAAGTTAAAATAACCCCAAAATTTCACGATGATTACTACAAAAAGAAATGGGATGCATTTAATTTTAAATACATGTATTTGCAAATCATTTTGTTTCTCTTTTAAAAATAAGTCAATATTGACTGTTACTGAGGTAAACTTGATTTTTTAATCAGGGCTCTTTTTGCATTGTTTTTTAAAGCACTATTTAATTATATATATATGTTTTCTATTAACTCCTATAAGCATTAACTGTTTAGTTACAGAAAATCTCAGTATGCACCTCCCCAAAGAGGTGACTACATGTGATTAAGCTAATTCAATACAACTTAAAATGTTTAAGTTTAAAGTTAAGATAATTAGGTAAAAGTAATGGATCATTTAAAAAATTAGGGTTAAAAAAATGAAAGAGAAGTGGCTAGCTATATTGAGAACAGATATGCAATTTCAGTAGAAAAAAATATAGTTGAGGCATTTCATTATATGTTATAATTTAAAAAACTTAAGTGCTTTAAAATAATCCTGGGTTTAGATATCTGCTATAAAATTAAGATTACTTTAATATTCATCTAATGTTATGTTTCTTGTCTATTAATCTAACATTATACCTATTCTTAACTGAGGCAGATGGGAGAAGCACCTGTGGAGGGTTTTTTTAATATAGTTTTCCCAAGAAATTTTAGTTTAGTGGACTGGACTATTTGTATATGATTTCCTAGGCTAATTCTTGGCTTTGGTAGGTTTAAATTCAATCACTGAATTTGGACATGTGTTCTTATGATCTCTTTCTAATGAAACATTTCAAAGGATGCCACTGTCAAAGCCAAAATTCTTCATTTACTACAAACAATTTCAACATATATTACCATTCAGAACAGGTTCTAAAGATACATAGTCTGGACAAAACTTTTTATTTTTGCCTTTTAGATTTCTATTTTCTGGCATGGAGGGGTGCTGCTTTTAGACTTTTTGTGTAAATAAATTTTCCATTTATTTTGAAACTAATTTTGTGAAAGCTTTCTTCCATTGAGGCTATGGAAAGATATATGTACTATTTCTGTTCAATATATATTAAACATCTTTTTCATCAAATAACTTGATTAATAAGATGAAGGAGAATATATAAGTATCCTTTTATGAAGTGGAAGAAGACAAATGGAGTTGATAGAAAAATAGATTATCCTTAGCTGCAGGGGAACAGTGGATGTTTGGCTCTAAATAGGTAAGGGGTGTGTTTCCCCACCAAACACTGCCTGGGTGCAGAATATGCTCTTTGCTTTTTGGGTGATGACCACATTCCTCTACTTAGAGTTAAGAAAGTGAATTTACCGTGTCTGAGAAACGGTAAAACTTCTCCAATGCAAAAGCTTCTGTCTGCGGGAAAGTAAAAGTGGACCAAGAGGAATTGAGAAATCAGAGAATCAAGGCATACATGATTAAATATAACCACACAATTGGTTTTAGCTGCATATACCATTTTAACAACCTTGTGTATCAATTAATATATTTTCACCTATGTGAGGTATCCACTTCCCAAAGTATGTCATTAACTTTAAAAAAGTTGATTTAAAATGTTTTTCTACATTAAAACTTAATTGCAATATTTGCTGCCTATGTATTTCAAATAGTGAATAGAAAAGAATAAGATATTACTATTTTCTCATTTTTGCATTTTCCCAGGGTAACAATCACTAGAAAAATTAATCTTGCTGTCTTTCATTGAGCAAAACAAGAAGAAATGTCAAATATTAGTATCCCAATATTCCTATAAGTGGCAAAACTGAATACAAAGCTGCTTTAATAAGATTAGTTTTTTTAAAGAGAGGAACCAGAATTGAGCAAGTAAACTTGTAGTCTATTATGTTACCCACTGGATACTGGATACTGTGACTGTTGGGTGTATGGTGAGAGTAGAAAATGTCTGAGCTCTCAGCCCCCATTTGGATGCAATATTTCTCATTTTTAGTGCTTGCAACACATGGTTGGCACATTCTAAACTGTAGAAAGGAGAAGAAAAGTCAGGAAATGAAAAGTAAATGTGAAAAAGCAAACCAAAATTTAAAAGGAAGTCAGTATTGCCTTACTTATGATTAATGCGATTAGAAGGAAAATGTGTCTCCATCAGTCATTAAGGGGAAGAAAGGCAAGAGCTTCAGCCCTGTGATACAGGTTGTTTTTTTTTTTTTTTTCATCTTATTATTATGTTTCAGCCAGTTCAGGTCTCAAGAGAGAAAAGAACAAATGCGGGAAAAAGAGAGAAAGGGAGAGTGGAGAAGAATGAGACAAGTTAAAGAAAACTCACCAACAGGGGTGAGGTCAGGGGAAGGAAATTTTAAAAAGTTAATCTCCCATCAAAATATGTTTGAATGTACAAATGATATGCTTTTCTTTTCATAAAAAATTGGATCAAATGCAAGATCTGCCCTGGCTGGTGTGGCTCAGTGGATCGGACACCGGCCTACTGACCAAAAGGCTATAGGTTTGATTCCCAGTCAGGGCACGTGCCTGGTTTGTGGGCCAGGTTCCTAGTTGGGGGACATGAGAAAAGCAACCAACTGCTGTTTCTCTCCCTTTCTTTCTCTCTCCTTTCCCCTCTCTCTGAAAATTAATAAAGAAAAAAATACTTTTTTTTTAATTCAAGATCTAGCATTGTTTCTTGTCCAGTGCATTACCCAGTGCTGATGTTCCTTCCATGCTACACTGAATTGGGTATTTATTAGAGCAGGTGATGATTCTGGGTTTCAATTAGACATGGCTGTATAAGTTATTGCTGTAGAAGATGATTAATACTGAGTAGGCTCATCACTGAAGATCATGGCTTAGTGCCTGTAAAAGGTTTTATGAATCTACAAATCAAAATCAATAATTCAGAAATCAAAAGGAATTGTTTAAATCCTTAAATGCACACTATATGAACTTTGATACTTCTCAATTGCTTAAGAATCCATTTGCTTTGAAAATATCAGCTGGAGCATTCACATTTAAAAAATTCAAGTCAGAGAGATGCTGGTCAATAGAAGCCCTTCCTATGGAAAAGGAAAGAGTTGATTAAAACTGTGTGCATGTAAACAGAAATGGCATCGCAAGTCTCAGTGGAAAGGAACAGCCAGCCCCCTTTGGTGCATCTAAATCCAACAAACTTCCATGATCTCCTAATGATGTTGCAAATAACTATTCTTCTGGATTTCATTTTTCAGATAACAAGGCCAAAGTAACACTTTATTATGTTTCCGTGAGAATTCAGAGGCAATGTCTTTAAAACATGAAAATATGCATAAAAAAAAGAGACCACATAGTTTTTACATCAACATCAAAGTGTTCATGAATAGGTAATATTTGATAGAGACAAAGGAATTAGTTTGAAAAAAGAAGCAACTTCAATAGTTATAGTTGATGATTTATGTCAAGTAAAGCCATCAGAAAACTAACATAGAATATAAGAAATGATATATTTTTGTTAATAGAAGAAAAAATATGGCATTCTAGAAAATATACTAGATATGTTATATGAAGTATAGCTATATGTCACCATTTTGATTATTTAAATTTTTTGATTATTTAAATTTCAGTGAAAAACAAACAAAAAAATCATATCATTTAATCACCCAGTCCCCAGTCTCCACACATCCAATTAAATATAACATCACTTTTTAGTGAAAATGTGTATCCCAGTGAATCCAATGCATTTAATCACTTACCTTATTCTTTCTCTTTCGTCGAAATCTCAGAAATTCTTTGTGTTGTCTTGATACAAAATTTACAGCTGCATATTCCAGAAGTGCAGAAAACACAAAGAGGAGGCACACTGCCATCCAAATATCAATAGCTTTGACATATGAAACCTAGCCAAAAGAGAAAGAGTGAGTGAATTGACTTGTATTGTTACTTTTATTGATGATGAAACTGAGTCTCTGATTTCAAATTATACCATTTACATACCAGCTTGGAAAAAAAGAAAAGGAAATGACACCAACATAAGTTAAGAATTCGTCATTAATTAATTTTGCAAGTTTTATGTATTGGTCATAAATTAAAATGCATATTTTTGCTAATTATTTGAATGAAGTACTAGACCATACATCTGATGAAACAAAAAATAAGATGAAATATAACTTTACCTTTAGGATAGTATAATATAATGCTTGAAAAGATAAAGTCACATTAAAATACACCTTTATGGTAGTATAATCCTTAAAAGAGTATTAAGTAAGATTGAAAAATAGATAAAGCTTTTACCTTTTTAGCTTTATACTTTCTTCATTACAAAAGTATTTTATTTGGAAGTAATTTTAACTTACAGTTGTTGCAAGCACAGTAAAAATAACTCCCACAACTATAGTTAATATTTGGTTATATTTACTTATATATCTCTATTATTATAGGTCTATCCATCTATATCTATATCTATCTATGCTTTTCTCCCTGAACTAGCAGACATGATGCTCCATTACCCCTAAATAGTTGTGTATTTTCTAAAAGAAAAGAACACTCTCCTAACATGACCCTAATAGAGCCAACAAAATGAGGAAATAAGCATTGATAAAACATTATCTTCTAAGCCTAAAACCTCATCCCCATTTCACCAATTGTTCCAATAATGCCTCTTTTAGCAGAAAAACATGTTTTTCTTTTAATCTAGGATTTAATCTATTGTAGAATCATGTGTTGCATTTTCTTGTCTTGTCTCTTTAGTCTTCCCTTGCCTTTCGTGACTTTGATGTTTTGGATGAGTGTAGACCAGTTATTTTTAAATGTCTCTTACTTTTGTTTTATCTGTTATTTTCTCATGTTAGACTCAGGTAATGGAATTTTAATGGAAACAGTGATGTCCTTTCCTCCCCAATGTGTCACATCAAGAGGCACTCCATGTTGATAGAAGCCTTGTCAACTAAGTTTCTCTACCACAAAGTTACTACTTCTTCCTTGTGCAGAGATTATTTGAAACAACATAAATATCTTTGTACTCTTTAAATGTTCACTTTCTAGACATTGGTAATACTTTCCTGAACAAATTATTACCATAATAGTTTATAGATAATGATTTTTAATTCCATGATTCCATCTACACTTATTAGTTAGTATTATATAGTAAGAGAAGTGTCCCTCTCTCTCTCACATTTGTTTACTCATTTATTTATTTATTTATATTACTATGAACCTAGACTAATGATTTTGTTCAATGGGTTAGAGTGCATTAACATCACTTATGTAGGTTGATGTTCACATTATCTAGATTGGGTCAGTAGGAGCTCCTAGAAGTTAGCCCATATATTTTCTTTTGGCAAGTCTCCATCATGATTTGAGTACATTCTTACTTACTGACACAAGGTATTCTAAACTCATCTTGTATTTTTCCTATTCCAGTTCTGGATTGACCCATGTCCCTTAGAATCCTTTCTTTAGCAAAGAACAGTTTTTAGAAACCAAGATCTGGGCACAGGGTGTGCTCATTGCTTCCTGGGTGTCACTGTTTCTAGACATTCTTAGTAGATAGAGCTATGGGTTTTATATACAGGGGTAAGAAAAAGTAGATTTACAGTTGTAATAATTAATACATAATAATAAAAGAACAAACTCACATACTCATAACTGTAAATCTACTTTTCACCCACCCCTGTGTTTGTGTGTGTATATATATAATATATAATTCTATATATTTTATAATGTATACAACTATACATTTTATATTATTATATGTTATATATACAAGCATATCTATCATCTATCTACATTTAAAACATGATTTCACTTTGCTTATTTCAGGTTCCAGTTCAATAGCACAGAGTTCATTCTAGTCTTTACTCTTCCCATGTATGTAACACTTTTCTCAGTGAAAAAATTAGCTCCCATATATTTGATTATAAACCCTGTATGCAACTAATACCTTAATTCTTCTGGCTGCCCCCAGCCTGAGTCTCCCTGGTCCCAACTGCCTCATTGGTTCTGGCCCCACACCTAAAAGCCCTGTGGGCAGCCTTGGTCTTAACCATCACCTGGACTCCTGGACTCCAGTCCTGCCAGCCCCTGTCAGTCTCCTTGACCCTGACCACCTCCATAGCTACAGGTCTCGCTGCATTCTGCCACCTTGAAGGTAAGGAAGATAACATCCAAAAATGGAAAAGGACAGCAAAAACCGAGAACTTGAAAATTATTATCTTGAGAAGTAAAAGAATGGGAAGAGTTAAAAGCAGAGCTAGACTCCTATTTCCTAGAGACAGACTCACATAGACCTTTGGACAGAACAGTTCAGTAATGTTTAAGAAATTGCTTTAATCTTGCTCTCAGGTTAATTGGGCAGGGATTTGCTATCTATGAATATTGTTCAAGGATGAACTTTTCTTTCAAGTTTTAGTGTCATTTCCTATCGTATATGTGTATATATCACACAGCTAAAGTGTTCTAGCATGCAAGCAGGATCAGTAAAATCGTTACCTTTTGTGGAATGGAATAAGCACTAGACCATTCATTTTATTTCATACTTTAGGCATGCCAATTAGATGTGGAAAAAATAACTCATTTGCCAAGGATTAGAAATAATGATAAAATATATTTATGAGAACTTTTATTTTTCAGGTTTTTTCCTAGGAAATGGACAGCTACCCAGAAGTAGCTGATAGAAATAAATGTCCCTTCTTCAAGAAAATATTGTCACAGAGAGCAGAAAGGCAAAAAAATACACTGGGCAAAAATACACTACTTCCTTTTCTGAAAGGACGTGTTAGTATTCTTAGGAAAAGGACCCCAGAGAGTTCCCTCACCCCTCCCACCATGAAAAAAACACAGCTAGAAGACCCTGCATCTATTAATTATGAAGAGACCCTAAGCAGACACACCAGACACTGAAACTGCCAGTGCCTTGATCTTAGACTTCTCAGGCTCCAGAACAGGGAAAAATAAAGTTTCTGTCATCCATAAGCCATTCGGTCTGTAGCATTCTATGATAGCAGCCTGGACTAAGACAGCTACCAAGTTGCAAAGCTAAAACTTGTATACAGTTCATCTAGACTTGACTACTATTCCATATCATCTAGTTATTAGGCTCCTTCTATTTAATCTACCACTATAAATTTACATCTAGGAACACACTTAAGTAAGAATAAATCTCTGTTAGCTTAACATTTAAGCCTATTTATCTTCTATCTGCTAGTTAAAAGAGGTCAGGACACAAAATACATGTTGTGTATTTTGTTCACAACAATGGTTTTGATCCTAACAACAATCAACTGCCTAGCAAACAATGTAGCAAAAGTGACATGAGCATTATATTTATCACGTAAAACAAACTGGTTGCTCTGGCAAAGCAACATTAGATCAAGGAAGCATTCTACCCTCTGAAAGATAAGGAAAGTCTCCTCAACACCATTCTTACATTAATTAAATGAAGCATTTTTTTGTGAGCTAGGAGACCATTGCCTGCCTGTCATCTGATAATTCAGGAAGAGATCAGCTCGATAAATTATTTGAGTGTTCAGAGCTAATTACTGCAAGGCCCTTTCCTTCATGAAAATATATTTTACAACGCAGGAAAAGGAATATAATAAGCATGTTCTGCAGACTTCTTCTGTTATTTTTCCTTTTAAAAAATGCACTTTCTACTTTGCAAAGCTTTTTATCACTGTGTTCCAAATAACAATATATATAATTGGATGTTATCCTTATAATCCTGACTGCAAAGACTGGAATCTAATCCCTTTGACGGGGCGAAGCCGTTGTGCTTGGGGGGCTTGCCTGAGCGTGAATTGGCCTGCATCTGTCTACCCTTCCGATGAGACAAGGATATGGCACAAGAGGGTTCAAGGTAAGATGTGATGCAGTAACAAACTCCATGTCTACTTCGAGTCTAATGGTGACTCTGGACTATTAACTGTCATTGTTACCCTCACTGGGACCTCAGTTGTGAAATTGGCAATGACCACAGCAGAAGGAAAGCAAGAATGCTGCTGATGGATCTCACGTTTGGTAATAAATATTCCAGGCCACAATGAGCACAGGTCACCGTTCAAAATTCATCCATCAGAACTGCTCACAGTCCACCTCCCATGACTACCGAGCAAAGAAGAGTGACCCTATTCCGTTCTTGGAAGGCAGAGAAAGTCAGCCTGGTGGCTGAAGGAGTGGATGGGGTCAGCACTACTGGTCCTACTTCTGAAACAAAAACAAGGATCCTACAAACATGGAATTGAGGGCCAGTGTGGATTATAATCTGATCACTGCTTACAATATCTGAATAAAAGACAGAAGTAGCTTTGTTAAAGAGCAAAACTCACTGCTTTATAGAATGAAGCTGCTCATTATTAGAGCATGACAGAGAAAAAGAAACCTCCCTGATCGTCAGCCTCAAATTTCCTCTCACCGCAGTGTCAGGTGGACGTTCAGGAAAATCAGTTGGAAGGAACTACAGAAACTAGAGTCCAGATAGTGGGCCTCTGAAGCCATGTGATTTTGTGCTCTCTGATTAAGAGGAATACATACATTGCTTATCTCTCAGATAAGCTTTCAGATCAGATGATTGCGTAGCAGCAGTTTTCAATAATACTCCCTTCAAAGTAGTACGTTGGGAGAGCTACATTAGAAGTAAGGCACCCCATGCAGCAGCGGAGGGGCCAACCCAAGATACAAACCTTTCCCTACTCCAGCCACATGGATGTGGTCAACTGCTGTTTTCCCAGGATCCATCATGCCTACGTTACAGCTTACAGATGACAAAGCACGGACGAATCGAGAGTTAAACTATTATAACCCAGACTACAAATTACAGTAAAGTATACTGACTAATTTATAAATTATAAGCCAGATAACTATGAACCAATCTAGAAATAAACATTTAAGATACATTTCCAAGCAGCACAACTTAATTTTAAAAATAAGAAATGGATTAAACCAGAGCCTGGGAGATCATATTATAATAACTATGGATGGGGCAGGTGAGTTCTAGACTTATTGGAAGGATCACTTCATAAATTATATAAATGTCTAACCACTATGTTGTACACCTGAAATTGATATAATATTGAATGCCAATGGTAATTGAAAATAAAAAACCAAAACCTGGAGTTGGGATCACAAAGTTTTATGTAAACCTACCTCTAGGCACTCTGTAAGGTAAATTTTCAAGCAATAACTTCAGAGTGATTACTTCGTAAATTCTTTTCTCAATCCAAATATGCTTTTTACTTGAAAAAGCAGGAGAAAAAATATCACAGTGTATTTCTTTTTTTTTATTATTGTTGTTGTGTTACATCCATCCTCTTTTTGCTCCCCTCTGTCCCCCTCCCCACCCACCCATTCCCCCCAAAGTCAGTCCCACCTGTTGTCCATGTCCATAGTTCCTTTATACTAGGTTCTTGTCTAAGTTGCTCCCCTTCGCTGCCTCTGCCTCCCCCCTCTCCCCAACCCCTTTCCCCCTGACCACTGAAGACCTATTCACTGTATTCATATATTTGGTTCTGTTTTGCTTGTTGTTAGTTTTGTTCATTATTGTCCTGTAGTGGGTGAGAACATATGATATTTGACCTTCACTGACTGGCTTATTTCACTAAGCATAATATTCCCCAGTTCCATCCATGTTGTTGCAAAGGGTACAAGTTCCTTCTTTCTTTCTGCTATATAGAATTCCATTGTGTAAATGTACCAAAGTTTTTTGATCCAATCATCCACTGATGGGCACTTAGGCTGTTTTCAGCACTTGGCTATTGTAAATAGTGCTGCTATGAACATAGGCGTGCATAGGTTCTTGTGAATTGGTGTTTCAGGATTCTTTGGGTATAGTCTAAGTAGTGGAATCGCTGGGATTAGCTAAAATAGGGCTTTGAATTGGGCTATTTGTTCTTCCGTTACTGATGAACAATTCCTGGCGAATTCTCCCAGTTCCTTAGAATTGTGAAATAAGCTGTGAAGCATAATTCTGACTGTGGAATGGCCAAGTGACTCACACATACAGCTAAACGCGTTTTCTCCAAAGTAGGCTGAGAATTTTGCTACTGTGTCATAGTTTTTGTCCTTGGGGTTTTATTCCAGATCACACTGGCTATTCATTAATCTTTGGTTTTATAAATTCCGAATTGTAGTACACCAAGTCCTACCTTGTTTCCTAGTATAAAGCCTGTAGAAGAAGTTTGCATTTTGTAATGTTTTTAGGCGGGGGGAGGGATACAAGTCTAAAAATCATTTTAGTCTTCATTTAAGACCTAAAGCCCAAGAGAAAAAGGAATAAGAACAAAGGCAAAGAATAATGTTTTTAAAACAGGTATTGAAGTGGAATGAAGTTGATACTGAAAAAAGGTAAAGAAAATGTCCAGAGGGCTGTTTTGGGGTAGTAGGCAGGGACTGTCACAGCACAGGATGTTGTAAGCTTCGACATTTATCATCCTGGAGGGCCACCCAGTAGCACAGTAGTACCGCTGTCATGTTCATACTGATGATGATCCTCCTAACCCTTAGTAAATGCAGGACACTTAGAACACAATATTTTTCCACATTAGGTTTTTATTTTGAGAACCAAATGTAACAGAGAATGCTAACAGCAGAGCTGCACTATTTCCAAAGTGATAAAATTGGGTAATCCCTCCAGCCATCAGATAAGAAAAGTGCAACTGAAAAAGCTAAAGGATTGGGAAAGGTCACCTGGTTCTCTCTGGTTTCTGTAGCAACTGTGGGAGTTGTGCCACCATTTGTTTCACAGGACATGAGTCATGGTCCGCATTTAGGTGGAATTGTAAAACCTAGAGGTCACTGGAAATGCTTCTTAGGTATGTGTTGTTAATTACTGGTATATCTTCAGACATTGATTTTTTTTTTCACCTGCTCAGTTAAGGTTGAACTTCTATATTTGTCACTTCCCTCTCTTCCACATTTTTTATTGGATGTTTTGTGCTTCTACAACATCATCTTCATTGTAACAACATACTTTCTATTCCCTATTCTCTGAGGCCTAAAACTTTTATTTATAACTTCAAACAAGAATCATAAAGACATAAAACCTGATAGGTGTTTTTCACACTAATTTTTGGATAAAATTCTTTAATCCTCTGGTAAAGGAGAAGTTTTACACCCATTATTATCTGTCAGGAGTATTTGTGGTATGGTTCTAAGATATATATGAATGCAGTAAAAGGAGTGTAAGATATTAAGTAAAATTATCTCAAAGTTGTGTATACATCTTTCATTTTTAAATTGTTTGATGCCAAAGCCATTGCACTATCATTTCAAGAGTATTTTAAACTTTTTTACAATTATGCCTTCAGGTTTAAGAACTTATGCAGCAGTTCTGTGTCTATGTCAGCTTCAGGGGACATGCTTGATAATTGCTAATTTTCAGCTTAATGGATCTAGTGAGCCCAGTAAATGCAGGCTCTAAAAGCCAATGTAGAACCAGAGATACCTATGTATTTCTAGTCCTCTTATTATAGGATCCACCTATGTTTAGGAATCATGTGTTTAAAAAGCACTTATAATAAGACTGAGCAATATTCTTATGATTTTAATAAAAAGGATATAAATAAATGATTCTTCCATTTTCTGTGTATTTCTTTTTCTCTCTTTTCCCAATGTGAATGTAATAACAGAATCAAATTATTAATATGTTCAATAAATTTAATTTAAAACATGAAATTAAAATTAAAAATAAATTAATTGCCCACATTAAAATTATATTATGAAGTTGAATTTACTTACTAAATACTTTGTCACATTAATAAATTTAAAATGAATCCACTTGCATCATATTTGTACTAAACTTGATTGAAGCAACTTTAGTTAACTATGTTTTGAATAGATATTAGGATCTTATAGAACCTTATATTTAAATTGTGAGAATCAAAACATTAAGAGCAATGGTTATTAATTGCTGTATTAATAGGAAAACCTGATTACTATGCAACTCCTCTCCCCAAATTACATCATTGCTGATATTTACAACTTACTCTCCTATAAAACAGCAGGGTATTTTTTTGAGAACAATAATAATATATATTTTGAGAACTAATTGGATGAGAACACAACAGTGAATAGAAGTCTTTCATTTTTTCTTCCCTTTTTTCAGTGTAATATCTAGATCTTTGTATGCTCCTACAATCAGTATTCAAATGAAAATAACAGTTCAATATGTATTTTCTAACAGTTGTAATCACTTCTAGAATTGGCCTCTTTATGAAAAATAAAAATTGAATATGAAAGCTATCTTTATGTTTTTAAGAACAAAGGTTTTTATTATTATTTAAGGTATGTAATACCTTAATATAATATATGTAATAATTTCTTTTTCATTAATCTGGTGACTCTTGGGGGAGGAAATAAGGCTCTGTGTAAGTAAGGAGTAATTTCATTTTTCCCATTCTCTTTAGAGAGATGAATAAAATGACAACCTCTTGCTTTTCAAGTTAAGTAGATGTTTAAAAGCTCAGTACTAAGTAAATGCTTCAAAGTTCACATTGTCTTTAAATATCTGCATGATATTTGCTCAATAGATACATACTGTGTACTGAGTTAGGCTTTAAGGATAGAAATATGTACAAGACAGTCTGTCCTTTCAAAAAGCTACTCCTCGTGGGTTTAAT
The DNA here is from genome assembly GCA_004026585.1 of Noctilio leporinus. Lineage (NCBI taxonomy): Eukaryota > Metazoa > Chordata > Mammalia > Chiroptera > Noctilionidae > Noctilio > Noctilio leporinus. Next base: position 26,716 of record PVIW01007909.1, on the reverse strand, counting down.
AGACACCCTGAATAGAGAGGAAAAAATGAGAGGAATTCATTTAATATTAGAAGATTTTGGTGCAGAATTTGCAATTTTCATCAGCTTCTGACTACTGTGAAATATTTCATTGATTAGCCACCCTTGAAATTTCAAGCGTTTCTTATTTTTTTTAATGATTTGTAGTTTTACTCTGAACAAGATATCCTTACTGGTAGAGCAGAAGGGAAGAAATCAAATAGACTTTTCTCTTTTTCCTTTCGCCATCCCTTCTTCCCCTCTTGTTTTCTTGAGTGTTTGCTAATATAACAGAGTCTGGTCTAAGGATGGAGATAAAAAGTCTTAGTAAATCATAGTCCCTGGGGTAGATAAGATTATTTTTAAACATCCAATTTTTCCTCCCTTCCTCTCCTAGGCTTCCGTGTGGGTGGAAGAGAATCTCTCACCCTGGTATGACTCAGAGGTTGAGGACAGAAGCGACTATATGCCACTGCTGAGTAAAACCCTTTCGTGTTTCTGCTGGCCTTCTTGTTTTTCTGCACTCCTGCATGGAAAAAGTATGCTACAGATACCTGGGTCTTTCCCCACACGGAAAGACCCAGGAAGCAGCCTGGAACTCACTCCACAGCCTAGATCCGAGCCCATCCTAAGTCAGCCCATCTCAGACAAGCCCAGAAAAAGAACAGGCAACACACAGGCCTCTAGCAAGAATAAATGTGACGAGCCATTGGGATTTGGATATTATTATTTGTTATACAGAATAATTACAATAGAACTGCCTGAAACAGTGTCCACAAATCTCATAATATATTGTGTTCAGGGACGAGTTTTGTTAAACTTGGAATCTAGAAATTCCCCCACCCTTGCTAAGTTCATGTTCTGGGCTTCCCTTTATACTTAGGTGTTTGTGAGAGTGTGTACATGTGCATATATGTGTATATCTGTTTAACATCCTAAATTTCAGGGTCTCTGATATAATAGGTTTGAAGCTCATTTCTGAAAGGCTAAATTAGTGTGTATATAATGATACTCATGTATTTTCATGTATTTCTGCAAAGAAGACAAAGGAGAAAACACCAAAGCTAGAGAGCTGGTCCCTAGGAACAGAATGAAAAAAAGAATGGGAGACAGTCTCTAGGAGGAAATGATTGATCTTTGGAGGCAGAAAAGAAAGGGCAAGGTGTATGTAATGTTGCAGAATGTCCATGACCTTCCCAAAGTTCCTTATTGACAGCTCTTTCTAGAATCCACTGTTTTTTAATGAAAATGAGATATTGTCCCTTCTCTTCATTTTTTTAATTTCCTATCACCATAAATAAAGAATATAATTCCCTCAGTACCAATATTTTAACAAGGTGTTAGTATAAATCAAATTTATACTAAAAGTAATTAAGTTAGTATTGCTGTCTCCTCTTTTACTCTGATTGAAAAACCATCTTGGGAAAAATTTCCTTAACAATACCACAAAATGTTGGGATCTCAAAGTTTGGGAGAAAAGTTTTGGGGTGAGTAGGTGTCACCTTTAACTAAACTGTCTAATTTATTTGGGGGAGAGGTGGCCATAGAAGAAGAAATGAAGAAGAGAGGAGACTTTGAATATTCTGGTTCAATTCCAACTAGAGGAGGAGAGAGGTCCAACCACAAATGCATCTTTTCCTCTTCGTTCTGGGCTTTCCTTTATATTTAGGTCCGATTCCCTACCCAGTTTTGATTTTTTTTTTTTTTTTTTGACATTGCGTGATTATCTTACAAACATCACAAAATTAACTTGTTCAACCACAGACCAGTTGTCTCCCCCAGACTTCCCCATCGGTAACTGCCACGACTACTTACCCAACCACTCACGCAAATGCCACCCTTCACTTCCGCCTTTTCCTTAATCCTCGATGTCCATCCAGTTCAGAAGCAAATTGTGACTATTTCACCTCCCAACACACCTTCTCAAAAAACATCTACCTTTTTCTAAATCCATCTGCTACTCTCTACCTCTGCTGTTACCAATCTAGCCAGAACATCGCCAGCCCTGGGCTACAACAGTTTGCTCTGCTTCCATTTCTGCCCCTTCTATCTGATCTCACCAGGGAAGTAGAGAGATCACTCCTCATATTAAAATCCTTCCAACATCCACTCCTAGTCCTTAATAACGTCTATAAAATCCTCCATGATGTGGCTCAACCCTTATCACCATTTTTTTTTTTCTCATTCCATCAAGCTACACAACTTGGAAAAGTCACTAACCAGAGAATGCATTGTCACCGTCTTCAGGCCACGGATGCAGCCACTGTAGAAATGCCAAATAGTTTCAAGTTCTAAGAAATGAATCACAGGAGCTTTCTCACTCTGAGCTATTACATGCTTAATTTTTCATGACACTGTAGAGGCTGTTATCAGAGAGGACTCTCAATTCCTTAGGTCTTAAGGTGCTGTTTATTCTCCAAGTAAAGTCTCCAAGATTTTCTACTCTGAGTGCTTCACATTCTACAGATGTATTGGCACAGATCTTGGACAAAACACTAAGCATTTATAAATTAATGATTTATTGTTTCTTCCTCTTACGCCCAATAATCCCTATTGTTTCCTGAATGGAATTTGCTTTCCTACTTCCTAGATTTTGTTAGTAGGACAATGGTGACAAGTCTTTCATGCACCTGTGGGTTCTTTTGAGAGGTTCAGAACAGTGAATCTTAAGGTGCATGGTTTCACAGCCCTGGCTGGTGGCATAGTGGATAAGGTGCCGGTGTGCGAACCCAAAGGTTGTTGGTTTGATTCCCAGCCAGGCCAACATAACCAGGTTGCAAGCCAGGTTTCCAGCCAGGTCAGTGGCTGGAGGCAGGTGAAAGGCAACCATCCCTTGATGTTTCTCTCCCTCTCTGCCTCTCTCAACTTCCCCTCTCTCTGAAAAATAATAAATAAAATATTTTTTTTAAAAATAGTGCATGGTTTCAGACATCTGTTCTCAAATGCAAATGGGATTTCCTTGTATGTTGCCTTTCTAGTCCCTTCTCCACCCCAGAGTCTGAATTCTTAAGATTTTTTTACTCTTTTGAATGATTTCATCTAATAAATTGTTATTTATTCTGCCTCTTCACCACCTACCTTCCTCAATTCAAATGTACATAATTGAATATGCTCAACCTTCCATTCCTTAACTATCACAAAATCTAGAATAACATGGTCACCTTCTCTCAAGACATCACCTTGCTGACCAATTTTTTTTTTGTAGCTCAGAATTAAATGTCATCATAAGTAATAAATAATAAATACTATTAAAAATATCTAACAAAAATTACAATGATATAATGTATTCAACTTATATATATGTAAATATTCATGCAAATACATGTATGCCTTCTTTTTGTGCACTTACCTTTGGTAAGGAAGCTCGTGATCCTGAACTCTGTGTGGTCATAGTCAGCACAGTTGTTATTCCCAAAGCTACCCTGGCTGGAGCAGCATCCATATTGATCCAGAATGAAACCCACGATAGAATAACGATCAGGAGACTGGGAATGTACATCTGGATCAGATAGTATCCCATCTGTCGTTCAAGATGAAATCGCACTTCTATACACGTGAACTTTCCTGATTGTTGTAAAATAAATTCAGCAATTGGTAAAAGTAGGTCTTTGTTAGGGCATCAAATGTCACAATTTTGTTTTGCTAATTTTGCCTTAAAGTGTTTATTACAACAGAAAGGGATCCTAAACCATATATGCAAATTAGTTTCTGAAAAATATTGTTCTTATTTTTCTAGCATCTAGATGCGATATAATATGAAAATGTACTATTTCAGTCCCTGGCTGGTGTGGCTCAGTGGATAAGAAGCCGGCCTACAAACCCAAGGGTCACTGGTTCAATTCCCCAGTCAGGGCCCATAACCAGGTTGCAAGCCAGGTCTCCAGCCAGGTCCCCAGCTGGAGGCAGGTGAAAGGCAACCCTACATGGATGTTTCTCTCCCTTTCTTCCTCCCTCCCTGCCCTTCTCTCTAAAAATAATGAATAAAATGTTTAAAAACACACACACACTTACTAAAAAAGAAAGTTGAGATAAATTAGTTCTATATATTCATGCTTTTGTGTCTAGAACTTAAATGTTCTCACACACACAAAAGGCAAATTGTAAAGTGATGAATATGTTAATGAACTCAGTGAGAGTATCATTTCATAGCATGTACAGTGTACATATATCAAATCACCAACTTGTACACTAAATTTTACATCAATTATCCCTCAATAAAATCAGGCAGGGAGTGGGAAGCATTCTTGCCTATATACGTCTAAAAAAAATTCTGTTGTTTAGAGCAAAACTGTTCCTCCCCTCCTTCCTCCTGGAGGGCAGGCTTTCATATTCTCACATATATAGACATATTTCCCATGTTCAAACACAATCTTAATTACTATACTTAACAAACATTGATTGAGCAGCTGTGCACTGCAGAAATACAGAAATGAAGAGATACAAGCCTTAGATTTATGAACTTATGGTAATGAGAGAAACAGGCAATATATGAGTAAAGATGTAAATTAAAGATGTAATTTCAGACAGTGAAAGCAGGAGAGGAGGGAAAGTGTGGATTTGGGTCCTTAACATGTACTTGTAATGAAGAGCCATTTGAGGAGCTGAGATTTGAGCAACCCTGAAGCAGGTGAGAGGATTAGGTCTGCGATAATTGGGGGAAAGAGGCTTATGTACAAAAGAAAAAGCAAGCACAAAAGACCTGAAGTAGGAATGAGTGTAACGAGTATGAACAAGCAAGCCCCTGTGACCAGGAGAGAGACAACGAGGGTCTTAGACACTTGGGCAAGAGATACCACCAAGTCCACGGCTGTTTGATCCTACAGCTGGAGAAACTAATCCATGGCCCAGACCAACTCCAAAGAGTTGAGCAAAGACACTTGCTCTTTACTTTGTATTGAAATGTGGCACCTGAGCTCCATACTAAATTAATATCATCAGCTTTACTTACTCCTGAAGAAATGTGGTTAAGGGGTGAGAAAATGGCAGTGATTTTCTTCACCAGAGACTGGGAATTGACTAAGGGGATAAAAAAGACTTAAGACCTTGTACAGTAAAAGGTTGGATCACAAATCTGGGAAATGCTAAGCCCCAGAGGAATCAGTCAATGTAATAAAATGATAAAGACAGCAGTTAATGGTAGTGGGAGGCCATGCACTGAGCACATCCAAGTGATGCCTCCGTTGAAGACAGTTTAACAGAATTTGTAGGCATAGTTTAAATAGTTAGAATAGATATTATGGGAATTAGCCTGTGCCAGTTGAGAGAAGTGACCAGATCTTTAATGTGATCATTAAATCTTTCAGTCCTTGATGTAAATATATTTGACCTCTACCCTCAAAGGCAAAAGGATACTGTGTCAGCGTGGATGGTAGGTGACTAAGTAGCAAATACCTTAAAATGCATGAAATTGTAACCAAAATTTCAGGCAACTGTCTTAAAAAAAATTTTAAGCAATTTATTTTATTTTGTTAGCAAACAATGTTTATTGACCAAGAAGGGTTTAAAAGTATATTTTCTTTTTCACACAGAAATTAAAGGAAGTTTTTAAAACCAACATTACTATGTAATTATGGGCTTTTCACACACACAAAAGAAAATTAAATATAATTAAACAGCAAGCATTTCTTTGGTCCCATACAAACCTATTATATAACAACATGCAATGAGTCAAAGTACTGTAAGTTTCCATTTTCTACCCTATAACTATGAAACACATTAAGCTATAAATAGTGAAAATAATTAACCTAACACTACAATTAACACACATTTAATTGGGACAAATGTAACAGCATAATCAATTTAAAAATTCAAAATAAAAGAAACACATGACGATATATAAAACCACAAGTATAAGTTACAATGAAGAATACTCAGGCCCTACCTGTGTTGTAATGTTTAGTGCAGTATCGTAAATCTTTCTCTTCTTTCAACAGAAACTGGGGCAGAGTGAGTTCTTCTGCCACTTGTACAGGTGCCTCATCTTGCCATTCAAAAATGAGATCATTCATTGTGTATCCAACTAGGCAAAACATAATAAACACATTTATTGCATTAAAGGACTTTCAAAGAAGTGAAAAAGCACACCCTCTACTTGCACAGTTTATATGGGATGAGAAGACCAAACACTGTCACCTGCACTCTATCAATTGAACTGTCCCATCTCATAATTCCATCTCACGAAAGTCTACTGAAATCTAACCGTATGAATATTCATCAGATAAGGTAATAAAAGGTAGTCAGCTACTAATAAGTGTAGCATGCATATAGAAATCTTAAAGGATGTGCATATACATTCTTTCCTCAGTATAGGCAACTACGGGATTAATATGATGATTCATTTTGATTCCACGCCATTGGATTCCCCCTCATCTTCTCTCAAATTGTTCATGGCTCTTTCAACAAAAACTGAAATTGTCACTGGTTAAGAAATGAGCTCAATGATAACATCTGTAGAGGTAGCATACCAGAGCTGATGCCTTTCTTGCTTAAATAATTAACTATTTTAGTTAATTTATGGTATCTGCTTCTATGGTCTAAGTCCCAAAATGAATGAAATGACATTTTAAGTAGAAATTCAGGAAAAAGCAGAGTACAGAGAAAACCCATATAGAACAGTTGGTGGAGGAGGAAGCCCTTGCACTATTAGTAAGTTCAGGATAGAATTAATGTATTTTGTAATAAGTAGGCATCTTTCAGCAAATTAAATTTTATATTTATATTGGAGAAGAGCCTAAGAAAAAGCACAATTTTAGCTATTTCTTCCTTCTGATGGAGAACCTGTTGAGATATACATCTGAAAGCCACAGCAGAAAAGAGCCACATAAAAGGAACTTGTGGGGACAGACTTGTTACAATGCACAACCACCTGGAGGTGGAGAGAGGAAGCAGGTCAGGCCTCTGCATTAAGCCAAGTGGTCAGGAAAAAGAAGCAGAAGCTCTAGGTCCAAGGAGCAACAAACAAGGGAAAGTGTCCTCAACAAATTTTCCTGTGGCTTATGTTGTACGGGGGAGGCTGTGAGAATGATTAGAACCAGCTGGCATGGAGCATGTTAGACTGAAGAGAGCAATGGATAGGGAAGGAGACTGATCATCTTTCCCCCTCCTGCAATAGCTAGAAAAAGAGTTTCCCGGAAAAGCTGAATTGATCTGGCTGTGGAGAGAGTGACTGGCCTCAGAAATCCAGCTACATTCACCTGACTCTTGGGAATACCTAGCAGCAGCCACCCCAGTAGCAATGGGATGGTAGTAGCAAGGGCATCAGCAATTAGAGGACCTCCTTAAACTGTCTGGGATTCTGCTGTCCAAGTTCAGAGCAGCAGTATCATCAGTGTGACTAGCGGTTCATTACAGAGCAAGTACTATTTGGTACTTTATCAAGTTATCTAGACTATAGGGGGCACATCTGAATTCTGGTTCCAGACAGATATGGAAGATAGGGAAACTGCAAGACTATCTTCTAGACCACTGGATTAACACAGCAAGGACTTGTGCTGCACTGATTTATGCTGAAATATATTTCACTGAAACCTTTGGTTAATGGCTTGGTTTCTGACTACAGGAGGCTTTTACTTTTACTCATAAGTCTTTTAATATCAATATATCAATATGTCCATTTTAGCTAGAGAGAAAAATAGGTATACATTCCTCAAGGTTCAAAAGATAGTAAAACAGGCACCATTTTGTTTCCCAGCAAGACATGTAATTTATCCTTCCATATTTGCAATCACTTACAACAAAATATGGGAAGTTTGGTCCCAATTTAGAGAGATAAATGGAGAAATGAACTGAAACCTTGTTTTGTTTTGACATTCTGAATTTTTCTTAGCGTCTTCTATGAAAAGAAACCAATCCTCTGAAATTCCTTCCAAGGTAAGCTTTCATTAGTCTCTAATGCAATTTATAGGTAGCATAGTTAACCTGCTGTGGAGTTAAATAATCATTCACATGAAATGATTTAGGAATGGGTACATCATAATCAAGTTGTGCTTCTTTGTTATGGTCCATAAAATCCTTACATTTGAAATCAGAAGAAAAATAGTAATATGACATACATAAGAGGTAATTTTTTATTCTGAATAATTTAGTAGATATCCAAGGAAAATAACTAAATGGGAAATTTGCCTCAATAAACCTTTAAATGTAACTTAAAAATAATCAATACTCTTCTACACAATTCCAAGTATTTTAGCATCCTTATGCTTTTGGTTGGCAGAGTTTTATACAAGTCTGAGAATGTTAAGGAGAACAGACCAGCTAATGAGATCAATGTTGTGAGTTGACTTGCCTTGTGCTATAAGTTTCACAACAACAAAAAACAATACTTTATTGGGAATGAAGACAGTAACACTAACTTCAGCCAGAAATTTCAACTGGTCACTGCAGTAAAACATGGAAACAAATAGCTCAATGCAACCAAACACTTGTTTCTTCAACAATTAGTTATGGAGCACCCACTGTATGTAAAACATCCTTCTGGGCTTCAGGGAATAGGAGGTTATTACCAGGCAGAAAATAAGTGGCAATGGGTGAAGTACCAAGTGGTCTACGCCTTCAGAAGGGGTAAATGTGATACCCACTTGGGCCTCATTTAAGTTGGACCTTGAGAAAAGGCAAGACCTGTATATAAGGGATGTGAGAGAAGGTGAGACCCTCAAGCAAAAGAATAGCATAATTCATTAAAAGAAATAAACCCCCAAGGTTTATAACAGGTAGAGCAGTCATTTCATTTGTGGAGAGCCAGGATGCATAAAGGAGTATATAGAATGAAAACATAAATTAATGTAAGATCATGCAAAGTTTAAATTCTAGGTTGAAAAGTTCAATTTTTAAAATTCCCCATGGGCAAATATAAACAATTGAATCTTTGGAGCAGGGGAGAGACGTGACAAAAACCTGCTTTAGAAGCATTATTCCAGCAGGGTGTTTTCATTGAATTTCACAAGATCTAAACAGCTTTCATAATCATAAGGACATAATTTACTTTTTTCACTGTGTTGACATTTGCCCAGATGGTAAAAAAGAACAATGGTGGGTAAAAGTTCTAGTGCTTTAGTATAATTAGAGGCAGTGGTGGTTATTGTCTTCTTTACTACCATATATCACAGCAAAAACAATGCCACTTTTATTTAAGAATGTTCTTGGTTCTTAAAGGAAAATTTTATCAAATTTTGACCTTATATAAAACAGGAAGTACGTATGAAACATGCCAGCTGCATACTGTAATATAATAATTATTTTAAGGAAAAACACTGAAGTGATTGATTGGCAGATTACACTGACTGGTTTTTCTTGAAACACCATTTTTACTTGAAAAAAGTGTCTAGCAAACTGTGATTACAATGATTATCAGATATATGGCAGAGCATTTTCTTAAAAATAAAGAAAATGAGTTAACCTATCATGCCCAGGTAACAACCATCAATATATGTCATCAATAATAGATTTTGTGCTTTTGAGTCATAATTGGAATTTTGTAAAAGTTATTATCCCAATCCTTAAAGATTTCTTGATTCTTTTTTTAAGATGTTAGTATCTATTTAGTTAGTTAGTTAGTTATAGAGAGGGGAAGGGAGGGAGAAAGAGAGGAAGAGAAACATCAATGGGTGGTTGCTCTTGCACGTGCCCAACTAGGGACCTGGCTGGCAGCCCAGGCCTCTGCCCAGACTGGGAATCAAATTGACAACCTTTTGGTTTGCAGACCAGCACTCAACCTACTGAGCCATACCAGCCAAGGCTACTTAAAGATTTCTTGATGGGCTTCATGGTGACATTAACAGGTGTGACCTTTCAGTATGGTACAATGATGTGTCATGTTTGGAAAATCTAAATAACTCATTAAGCTACTATTTTCTAAATGAGAAAAGCATGATGTTGAAATGCATAGATAAAAGATCCATTGAAAGTGCCAGCTAGACAAGTGGATTCTAATTTTCAAGAGTGTGAAAAGTTCATTGATATGGTTTCCAGTTTCACACTGCAACTAACCTTTAAGGAACTACTTTCAGAAACTAAAGAAAAGATCTTTTATGTGTGTTTGTGGGGTTTTGTTTTTGGGGATTTTTTTTGTTTTGTTTTGTTTTGTTTTGCATACTACAGAATTTTCTTTGTTTTAAAGGCTGAATAGCATTCTATTGCATGAATACACATTTTCTATATCCATTAATCTGTCAGTGGACTCATAGGTTGTGTCTATACCTTGGTTATTGTGAATAGTGCTACAGTAAAAATAGGAGGACTAATATTTCTTCATGATCCTAATTTCAATGCTTTTGGATAAATGTTCAGAAGTGGAGTTACTGAATCATTTGGTAGTTCTACTTTTAATCTCTGCAACAAAAGGAATAAACTATAAGGATAGTTTGCTAAGTGAAATAAGCCAGTCATAGAAAGATGAACATTGTGTGATTTCACTGATATGAGGTATCTAAAGAGTTAAATTAATAGAATTAGAGAGTCTACTCGTGGCTGCCCTTAGCTCCTGGTGGTTGCCAAGAGCTAAGGGGGAAATAAATGAGAATTACTAATTAACAAGCATAAAGTTTAACTAAAACAAGAGAGATCTGTTGTACAACCACGTACTGTAAAGTCAGCATAACATATTGTACACTATAAATGGTTAAGAGGGTAGATCTCATGCTAAATATTCTTAACATAATAAGATACATTTATTTTTTAATAAAATAATCTGGAAGAAAAATTCTTAACCAGTTTGTGCAGAAATTAGGATTCTAATTTGCTGAAATAGTACCTCATTTATATTGCTAATGGACCATTGCCAAAGAATAAGAATTTTTTCTTTGGGTTCTCAAGAATATAAATAAATCTTTTCAAATTTTTTAAATTTTTAAAAACTTTTCATCAAAACTGGAAGTTAATGAAATATATATTTACGGGAAAGTAAAAAGTTAAAGAAAATGTTTAAGTTTTTAGTCTAAGTCACTGATAAGTAGCTATGCTTATACATCATGTCATCAGAGTAACCTTCTCTGATGATCTTGTAAAATACTTGTCCTCTAATTAGTCTACACTTGTCCTATCCTCTTTATTTTTCCCATAGAACTTATATATATATACCTGATATGGTATATATTAATCAAGTTTTAATTTTATTTATTGCCTACCTAGCCTCCTAGAATTTAAACTTCGTAAGAGCAGAGATTATTCTGTTTTTGTCACCAGCATGATTTCCAGTAACTAAAATAGTATGTGGCCTGTAGCAGGGGCTTAGATATTTGAATTACAAATAGAGAAGGGAAAAAGAGGAAGAGTGTGTGTGTGTGTGTGTGTGTGTGTGTGTGTGAAGAGATTATTTCAGAGTACACTGAGCTGCTAGCAGGAGATGTAGGTGTTGATGCTAACAAGTCTGAACACTGACTTACATGTTGAAAAAGTTTTAAATCATAGGCCTATATATTTGAAATGAGATCAGCATTGAAGATATATGTTTGAAAGTCACTTACCTATAGATTATTTTAGAATTATATATTATGAGGTTATTAAGAGCAATAATAGATAAAGAAAAAAAAATAGCTATAGGAAGAATCTTAAAGAATGACTTGGAAAAAGAAAGTGAAGACAGAAAAATAATAAGTAAAATAGGAAATTCAAAAAAGCACATTTCCACTAAATGTAAGTAAGAATTTTCTAAAATAATTGTGTGACAGTGGAATGCGTAAGAAAGCAAACTTCCCTCCAGCAGAGGCTGGGAAATCATCTGCCAAGAATGTTATTAAAAAACAAAAAACAAACAAACAAAAAAACACCATCATTGAACCAGTTAAAATAAATAAACTCTGAAGCCTTGTCCAACATTTCTGATTTTACAATACAAAAGAATATAGTTTTGCAAATCTATCTCATTGAAATGTTTTAGAAAAAAAAGAAACATTTACTACTGTTATAAAAACAGAAAGACTGCTCTAAGGAACAATAGATAACGTTTAGAAAGAGATCTAAATATGTACAAACATTTTTTTTTTAACTGTGCTAATAGCAACTACCACTATCAGGGTGGTAGAATATAAAATGGACCACAGCAGTATATGGATATCGGTGGGGCTGAAAAACCATATGAATATATAATTTGTCAAGGTGCACAAAGACACCTGGAGCTTGAACTTCCTAAGTGGTATTTTAGAAGCCAATCGTAAGTGGGCAATACCAAAACACTACCCAATGCTCAGCATTTCACAGCAACATTGATACCAGGAGGGGAAGCAGCGACATGGCAATGAGATAGCCTTGCAGACTTTGGTTCAAGACCCCCATAGATCTAGATACTGTTTCATAACACTTACATAGCAGGTTTCCCGAAGAATTTCTAACGTGGAACTTGTCAGTCTTGGTGAATGGGGGGCTGGGAATTGATTTATTTAAGATATTTTTTTTTAATATGTACAATTCCTTAAATGCAAGTATCTTAGAAAATATGCTCCTAATATGTATATTTAAATAATTAATCATAATTTAAAGCACAAAAATGGGTTAAACAGGTATGTAATTAATATCCTATAGAAGTTTGCAATATTTGAAAGGAAAGAATTATGTTTCCCTGGGATTGTTCTGACCTTCTGGGTAAAAAAAGCATTCAAATTCCCAATTTCTCACTTACCCTCATGTCACTAGATAAGAAAATATTTTTTAACTCTGTATAAAAATATGATCTGGGAGGGGCACTTGTCTATATTTGAAGATAAAAATTTATAATCATTAAAAAATTCATACATGTTATTAAGGAATTGCAAATTGAAACAAGACACCACTACAAACCTATTGGTATGGCCAAAACCCAGAACCCTAACAACACCACATACTGACAAGAACATGGAGCAGAAGATCTCCTTCACTGCTGGTATGCATGTAAAAATGTTACAGTTGCTTGGGAAAACAGTTTGGCAGTTTCTTACAAAAATAAACATACGCTTACCTTAAGATCCAGTGATCATTCTTTAGTAGTCACCCAAATGAGTTGAAAACATAGCCACAAAAAAATTGTATATTTATAACAGCTTTATGCATAATTGCCAAAACTTGGAAGCAATCAAAATGCTCTTCAGTAAGGGAATGGATACCTGTGGCCCATCCCGACAATGGAGTATTACTCAGCGCTAAAAAGCAATGAGCTAGGAAGCCATGTAAAGTCATGGAGGAGCATACATGCATATTACTAAGTAAAAGAAGCCAATCTGAAAAGGCTACGTACTGACTACAACTACCTGACATTTTATTTTTAAAAAGGCAAAACAATGGAGGCAGTAACGAAATCTAAGTTTATCAGGGTTTCGGGGAAGAAAGAAAAAATAGGCAGAACACAAAGGATATTTAGGGCAATGACACTATTTTGTAGGATGTTATATTGGTATATATGTTATATATTTGTCAAAACTCAGAGAATGTGCAACACCAAGAGTGAACTCTAGTGCAGTTGCACGGATTGTAATAAACACATCTCCCTGCTTCGGGGCACTGATGTTGACAGAGGCTGTGTATACGTGTCCGTGGCATGGGTACAAAGGGAAGGCCGGTACTTTTTTAAATCAATTTTGCTGTGAAATTATAAAACTGCTGTAAAAAATAATGTCTATTTAGCAAAACGAATCTCATCGATAAAGACAGTCAAACATTACAAGCCAGAAAAAATCGTATTGTGGCAACGTGGCCCTGGAATTAATTTTTCTGATCCATTAATTTAACAAATAATTACCGAGTGTCTGCTGCATCGAAGTACATAGGGAAGGCGTTGGAACCAGGAAATGACCTCCAGTCCAGATGCAGCTGACAGTGAATCGGATCTACTGACAGAACATGAAGTCTTACAGGAACAAGCAGAGGTCTATGAGAGCGAGCGGAGGAGAAGGGTCCTAAACTCAACTGAAGGATGGGAGCCAAGGGTTGACCGTAGGGATGAGTAACAATGATTCAGGTGTAGCAAGGTTAAAATAAATATTTACCATGTTCAGATGTAAAAAATAAGAAGGCATCTGTTTTCTACAGTTTGTAACTGTATCTCAATATGACACCTCCGTTCCATCTGATAAAGGTGGATTTGAGAGAAGGTAACTCAAATTGACCAGTTAAAAGTGATCATCTCTTTCTGGGAATTTAGTCTTAAGAGAAAATGTTCCGTCTTTCAGAATTTTTCTTTTTCTTCCCTTCTCTAGTCAAGAAGCTGCTTGGTTAAATGTAAGCCACGTTCTGTTCAAGTTGCACATTCATCATCCAGTTTCTTGTGAAATGTAAATTAGGTACCTAATTTTTAAATAACCATGAACTTTCATTTCTTTTAGCCCATTGCAGCATCTAGTTCAGAATTTATAGTCCTTTAAAGACTACTTCCCAAAGATGATCGTTTATTTGATATGTGCATTTGCAGGAGGAACATTTACATATCAACCTAAGGAAAACAAGTTTTTATTTAGAGCAAGTGATGTTTTTTTCTGAATTAATCTTTTTTGGATATCAAGTTTTCTTGGAAAAGTGCAAAACAGAAAATTTGCAAGCAATTAAATGACGTTAGACTTGTTTCAGTCTCATTTCCTACTTCAAAGGGAAAATTAGTTAAATTCATTTTAAACAAGTTTAATTTTTAAATCCAATTGTGCAATCCAAGTAATGCTTTTGGAATTACATTTGTTGAAGATAAAAATACCAAATGTTCTTGTAAATCTTATTGTAAAGTCTCAAATTCATTTAAAAAGTTCAACATTGAAAATAAGTATCACTTGTTTATAATGGAGCTGAATGAAATATTTGTTGAAATGTATCATTGTGGTACAAACTTATGATCTTTGTAAATTAAGAAATCTATGGGTCTGCAGTATTTTTGGAATTAGTTGGACACATATGATTTCTTTTATATTCATAAACTGGATTACATTTAACCAATTGAAAATAAGCTGTAGCTGTTAAAATGTATAATATTTTCAATGTAAACACAGAGTAACTAAACTATAATTGTGTGTTTGTGTGTGTGTGCATGTGTGTACGTGAAAGCTGATGTTGATTTAAAATTATATCTCATCATGGCACAATGTGTTTTCTCTATTTACTGCTTATCATTAGTTAAACTTTTTTCTTAAAGTTTGACTATTTGAAAAACTGTTTCTAAACCAAATTATGTGTTCTTCAGTGGTATTGAACTTTGGGTAATCTGGTTCTCTAAATTTTGGTTGCATTTGTTCAAAAGGGATTAGAAATATTTAATCAAATTATTTTATGAAGAGAGCACTAAAATTTTAGATTCTAAAGCTTTTTAGCAAATAGAATCATAAAAATGAAATTTCTGAACACATTAAGGTCTCAAATAATGCATTTATTTTTGAAATTTAAGAACGGTGCTTTAAAATACTTTAGCTTAAGGAAAGGTCATATTGATGGACTGTTTTGAACTGGATCACTTATATTGAAATAAAATGAAATTAAGATGACATGTTTTCCAGCATCTAAATTAAACGAAGATTTTTTTTTTAATTCTAAACTAAAGCAACTAATTTGACTGAATTTTGTCTTATAAACATTTCATTGCTAAAAGGTACTTTTTTTTTCAAGAGTAAACCAATTATTTTTTTAAAGATTTTACTTATTATTTTTAGAAAGAGGAGAAGGAAGAGAGGCAGAGAGGGAGAGAGGCATCAATGTATGGTTGCTTTTCACCTGCCTCCAGCTACGGACCTGGCTGGAGACCTGGCTTGAAACCTCATTCTGTGCCCTGGCTGGGGAATCGAACCAGCGACCTTTGGGTTCACAGGCCTGTGCCTTATCCACTGTACCACCAGCCAGGGCTGAAAGGTACTTTTATTTGAGATAAAGACAATATCTGTAAAAACATATGAGTTGAAATAAGTTACCTATTTAATACAAAAGTAAAATCAAACTCTGAAATTATTAAGTATTTTAGCTATCTCAACTATATAGAGATTACTCCCTCAATAAAAATATTTATAGTCTACACAGCAGAATCAATTGACAATGTTAAAATTTTGAAATTTGAAAATTAAATAATCATTACTGAAAGACAAAAAATATTACAACAAAGGTAGAGACTTGTTATGGTCTTCGGTGGGAGGGCTCATTGTTGTGAAAATGTTTATCTCCCATAATTGGCCTACAATCTCAATGCAATTTAAATAAAAATCTAATGTAATTTTTGACTGGAAATTAATCTGAAGTATAAAAGTATATGCAGAGCAACAGCATAGTTTGAAAAAATAAGAAGTCAAAAAGCAGACCTGTTTAACAGAGGACAGAATATACAAATAAAGCCATGTGTTTAAATTACTTCAGGTACGAAGCTTCAGTACCAATTAGGTAAAGTGGTAGAGAACAGAGCCCAGAATCAGACCCATATATGAAAATTTAAGGTAAAAATGACATTTCAAATCAATATGGAAACAAATTTAACAAATAATAAAAGGAAAAATTTCTATCCACTTTGAAAAACAGTTATACAAAAATACAATCTACTTGTATTTCAAATGTAAGCACAACCTGTGGTATGAAATTTCTGGAATAAATACATGTTTGTGTAATTTGGATATATGGGAGGCATTATTTTATTATATATATTATATACACATACATTTACAACCCTCTGTATTATGGAAGATATTATAAAGTTAAAATATCAAGGATATGTGCAAAATAACATATATAAGTAAAAATAAAAAGATAGCCTCACATGAAATGAGAGAAAACTTAAACAGGAAACAGCCTGAAGAAACAGTAATGGTTATTAAGTATGCAGAGCAAATAATGCTCAACCTCAGGGAGGTAAGATGCAATGAGACACAATTGCACATTCATCGGACTTTATGTAAAAGAAGCCTTTACATCTGAGGCAAAATGGCAATGTTAATAGGTTTTACACAAAATATTTTTAATTATCTGTATTTTTATGGAACATGCCATTTTTATTTTTAATCACATATAGTATGTGTTTCTACCCACACAAAATCAAAGAAAAGAGGTCATGAAACAAACTTGAAAGTGGAGAACAGTGAAGAGAATTTTGAGTTGAGGCTAATGAATGTTTTTGTTTATTTTTCAGTTTCTAGTACTAACGTGCTGATTTTTGAAGACCTCATTTAAATGTTTAATATTATCATTTTCAAAAGTCAAGTGATCTTTGACTTTTAAAGATCATTTTTTAAAAAGCTTAAAAGACTACAAAAGAAAAACAAAGTTATTGTTAAGTACTTCATATGAGTAGGATGCTATAGAATGCTTTCCTCATTCAAAGGGAAAATGTGGTTTGAGAAATTATTTCCGTTTAAAATTGGTTTTGAGATTTATTAATAAATGATAGACTCGCAGTTAGTATTGCAAGTTGAGTCAGTTTTATCACTTGAAAAAGAAAGGAGGTGAGGGTGGGGAGACATTAAGATTTCTGGATTTGACCAAGCTTGCAAATGCTTATGTTTTTAACTAGCAGCTAGAATTTTAAAAACAAAAGGAAGAAAATGCTCAAACTTGGCTCATGTTTGCTGATTATTGCTAGGAGAAATATTACTCAAGTAAATTTTATTGACCTGACAAGAAACAACTGCTGTGTCAAAATGTATTTAATTAAAACATTTTTATTCTTAACTTGTACATTTAATTACAATAATCTTACCATAATACAGGTTGTTATATGTGGTTTCATTTAAGTTATAGATCTGCTAAGTTATCTTCCTTGAGATTGTACTTTCTCTGAAACTCTGGTATAACTTATAACCACCATTCTACTAATACTTTGGGTTCATTTCTCTTTGAAGACCCAAAGCACATAATTCTAGAACACAGATTTAACTTTTCTCCCTCTTTCTTTTAGGATAATGGTAGAAGCATAATTTGTGATTTAACTGCTCTTCTTAAGTGACAATTACACTGGGGAAAAAAGTTCACATTTGTCAAAACTTCACAAAATTGCCACACATTGACTTAAAATTCTTAGGAGAAATCTCAATTAAAATCAGAAGAGGGCCTGATCATGAGCCCATTTTAATGAGGAAAAGGCGTATAATTGGATGATTCTGCCCTAGGAGAGGTTATAAGAGGGCTCTGAATGCCTCTTTGGAATCAACTCCAGCTTGTGGATAAACACTGTCTGCCTACCAGAAGGCTGGAGGCTCAAATCTGCTCACATTTATGAAATAATTGATTTCATAGACCTAAACTATAACAAACAGACTCTATGAGCCAACATCAGCTTGGCAATATCTATCTACAAGTTGTGCAATGTTTTGAGTAGAGAATAGGAAGGCACTATAATAATATTTTGACTGGTCTCAGGGTTTTTGATGCCTGACATTTCAGGCTAATAATCATTTACAAGAACCAAAGCTATACCAATCCTTGGGAAGAAAGTCCTACATATTAGCAAGAAGACCCACTTCAGATTGTTATTTCCAGAAGCTTTTGAAGAGTATCATTATGAAATAGCAGACATTTAAACATGACTGAATAAATACCAGAAAATTAAATTGTAAATTTTTCTTCTAGGTGAAATATTATAAAATGTCTATCACTGCACTATTCATTAAAATGCCCAAGAGAAGACAATTAACCTCAGAGAAAAGACAGCTCATTTTGAATTATTCTTATATAACTTTAGAGAATTAATATTTGTTAAATAGTTAAATTGTGCTTCAACTCTCACTATCAGGATATTTTTCTTTGTGTTCTAATTCACAGTTTACTAACTAAATGCTGCTTATTTCAGGTAAAAGTGAAAAACTAACTCTGGAACAGAAAGTTTTTGCATTCAAAGAATATATCTAATTTTTTAATAAAAACAACAAAACCAATGACTGCAGTAAGGTTGTGGATGAAGGTCTGATCCCAAATGAACATGTTAACTACATCCAGAGCTATTTTTACTATTGTCTGTGTCCAGATTACTCACAGATATAGTCCATCAGTTCCAAAATAGCAATGTTTAGAAAATTTATGAAACTACTGGTGACTTGGAAAAAAAAGTTACTATTTCTAGAAAATGTAACTTATATTGATCTATTGATAGTGTGCTTGTATTATATTAACATAAAAAGGGGGTATCACAGAACCCTCACATTTATAGATTCATTATAAGTATTGTAATTATTTTAAATCAACAGTTCTCCAAAAGGCCTGGAGACTAGAAATAGTATAAATTCTCCTTACTACTGCCAAATGCTAACAATTGGATAGGGTTTTTTGTTTCTCTTTTTCTTTGCAGATCTGCATCTGGACTTTTCTTTCTACTCTGGTTCAGACTCAGAGATCAACAACTTGCCGGAAACCAGCCACCATAGGTGGGTATAGTGTGAAGAACTAGGTCCCTTGAGACTTCTGAGATCCTGGAAACTTCATTAGGTTTTCCACATAACTGACTTAGAGACTTTAAACCGCCTGGAATGTGAGCAGGATACTCACCACACAAGCAAGAGTTCATTCCGAGGAAATTATGACCATAGCTGCCCCAGAGGAAAAGGTATAAATTTAGCATTTATGGCCATTGTCATCACTATTCACAGTTCCTGAGTTTTGACCTTAGTATTGCATTAAAATACTTTAAAAGTTCATTTTACCAAGTTATTATTATAAATGCTCTAATCAGGCTCTTATGTGCTTTTGAAAAACATTATTTTTCCAAACTTCTGTTAATTATTATTTTTCTGATTTTAATTTTCTTGTTTTCTAGTTGGTTTGGGGGTTTTTTCTTATTTTTTTTTATTACAGATAATTCATCACATTATTTTTGTTTACTTGTTTGGTTTTATTTTCCTCTTGACCCTTTCTGTAAATACACCATGAGTTCTAGATGCTGTTTTTTTGTTTTGTTTTGTTTTGTTTTTTAATTTTATTGTTGTTGTATTACATCCCCTTTTTGCTCCCCTCTGTCCCCCTCCCCACCCACCCATTCCCCGCAAAGTCAATCCCACCTGTTGTCCATGTCCATGGTTCCTTTTAGATGCTGTTTTTAATGTCACATGTCAGACTTATAGTTTTGTATATTTAAAGAATTTCTTAAATCCTGGAGTTGCTGTCATCTCATGCAGCTCACTTAGCTTACGAAAGAGAAAACTGAGTCTCTGCAAAATTAACAGATTTAATAGTTTATCTAGTTTCTTAATGAAAATGTTAAAGCTATAATGCATTTCCCTGAATTTATTGCCTTACAATGGAGGACATAGTTAAAGAAATTATTGAGATTGGACAGGGGGGCATCTCTGAGAAAGGTACTGCTTAAATTTTGAAAGAGCTTTCTCTAGTGTAGGTCCTTTGGTGGAGGATGCAAATATTAGGAAAACTAGCATCCTTTAAGAAATTAAGGAAGAAAGAAAACGGTGACAGTTCTGAGCAGTAAATAACAAATAGAAGGAGCACAGGAAAAAAAAAAAAGATATGATCTTATTACCAAGTATGCTGGAATATTAAGATAAATTATAGTGTTTTCAGCAAGCTATTTAAGGAATCCTAATGTTATCCTTACAAACAAAGATTTCGAACTATCATTAATGTTACAATGTTTAATTGACTTATAACTGATTTAAAGAGTACTTGTTCATTTTTTCAGGAGTAATCAAGGGGGAATGCTGCTAGTGCATGTGACAGAATTTTCTCAGGCCTGCCCTTCTGGGAGTGCATAAAGGAATATTGTTCAATTCTCTGGATGATTAACTAGTAAAGATATGAATCACCAAGTTAGAATTATGGACTGAATCTGGCAAGGTGATATTTAACTGAGGCAAAGATAAACTACTTTGCATTTAGTCAAGTGAAACAATTGGGTAAACGGAATGGGGTACATAGGACTTAGTTGTAGTACTTAGCTAACTATAGATGTGGTCTCAGTCAAGAATGTTTTGCAGCTGCCTCCAATGTATGAATGATCTTAGGCTGCAAGTCACAGAATGATTGGCACTGTCACCAGGAAGGAGTGACCTACCCTGTGTGTCTTGGTTTAAGCCAATAGATGGAAAGACATCAGTGGAGAGGAACTAGGTGGAGGAGGGAAATCTAAGTCTTTTCATATCAGAAAACAAATGAAATTACTAGGTAATTTAACTTATAGAAGTTACTTTATACCAGAATCATAATTTATAAGTTTTTGTAAATCATCGGATAAATTTCAAAATGGCGGATGCTTGTTTGTGTTTGTGGGCTATTAATTCATAAGGGTTTGCTCTGTCTGTTTCTTAGTTGCATGACTTTGGGAGTCTCTCAACCTTTCTAAACCTTAATTTACTGATGATTTTTTGCTGATAATTTACTGAAATAAGATCTATTTCATTAAGTTGCAATTATGATTAAATCAAGTACTATGTGTGATGGATATAAAACTACAGTGAGGTGGGGAGGGGGACACAGGGGAGCAAAAAGGGGATGGATGTAATACAACAACAATAAATTTTTTTTAAAAACTACAGTGATACCTTTTTATGTCTTATAACTACATTTTGTTTTTCCTATATCATCATATGATTAATTTATTTGATAATTGGCAAAAATTCAACCTAAGAAGATGTGGACAGATTGGGAGAGCATGGTCATCGTGTTAAGCAAGCTGGGATATTTAATGTTTACATGGGGACTGACTTTTATAAGTAACTAGTACATTGATGAATATTTTTGTCTTGGGAAAACTTATTTTCTAATCAACATTGTTAACTACAGAGGCTCCAGTAATACATCCATACTCAGAAAACAAGAACTGTCTTTGTTTCTGACTTAGCCAAGTAGAAGGCATAGTATAATTTTTAATAATATCTATATTGTTTAAATTATGAAAGAGCTTGTATAACATTAGAGATGATTAGGAAATAATCATTGCCCAAGTCTATCTTTTGCTTTAACCAGTGTTAGCATAAATTCCAGCATAACCAGAGTCAAATCAGATGTGGCTTTGAAATGAATCTAAAAACTAAAAAAGTCAAAACCTCCCATCTATCTTTAGACATTTTAATCCAAAATCCCCAGTAAAGCGTATTTTGAATGATTCTTCAAGTTTTTGCCAGAACTTTTTCAAATTGACCTGTAAAATATTTTTTCTGTAATTTCAGGGATTTAAGCTTTTCTTTGTGGGAAAAGAGTCCTTTCTTCACCAAACTATTTCCTTATATTTTCCTTCCCAATCTGAATCATTAAATTTTCTTTAACTTTTTCACATTGGTGATGTTTTCCTTTTGTTATCTACATTCCTCTTTAGATATGAAATATATAATTAGACCCTTAGTAAATAGTTATTATTTAATGTATATTATATGTCATCTTTGTATTGTAATAGACCGAAGTTTTCTTATGACTGTAAAATTTTGTATGCAATATTCTTTCATGAGTAAAAACATCCTCTATTTCTTTTTTTTCACCTGAAGGAAAAGCTGTTCATTTAGAAATTTACCCTACAGCACAGATTAAAGGCTTAAAATAAATCCTTAGTTTATTTTTCTTAAGTCTATTCCTGCACATTGATTTGCACTGTTAATTCCTTAAGGATGTAGCCTAAGTCATAACTGTTTCCTTTCTTCATAAATGAAATATTTATGAAGCAACCAAATAAGATACATTTATAAATAAAACTATGATATTAATGAAAATTTGTCTTTTGAAAAGATTACCTTCCCTTTTATTTCATTCAGACAATTTTAAAAAATCATACAGTGGATCTTAAATTTTAGTAAACTAAAACAATCTACTCCTGAGAAGGAAGGCTAGTAGCCATGACTTTAATATTCAGCTTATCTTCACTAGAAACATTACTTAATTTTATGTATTACCAGTAACAACTGCACATAAAAAAATGCTGTGTGTGTTTTTTTAATTAAATGAAGTGTTTTGTGAAAAGCAAGGCTTCATTTCAGAATTCTCTCTGTAGAATATATGAGTTCATATTTTTACTGATAATTTTATTAGGTGATGTGAATTTTGAGGATGCAAGTTGTCATGGTAATCGGCCTGTATTTTCTAGCTGAAATGGAGAGCAAAATAATTAGTATTAGAAGAAAAGAAAAATAGATCAAACTAAGACAATTTCTGTACACTCAAAAGCAAGCACTAACTCTACCCCAGAATTCTTTTTGTGAGGTTGAATGAAGAATGTTCTGAACCAGAGGAATAGAGGGTATGTTGAACCTTTAACTTTTATAAAAGCGGTCTTAGTAAAGCTTTGTTGAGATTTGAGGAATAAAGCACATTATAGGGCAGAGAAGGGAAATGTCTGAAATTGAGATATGTAAATTGTGCCACATTCTTTCCTTTGGCTTCAGTGGAATTCTTCGTGATGGGACTTAGTTTTTTTGTTTAACCTAAATTTCACTTTTACTGGGGTTCTTTCATTTTGATTTTATGTGGCAGCAGAATAAGTCATTATGTTAAACATCATTTGAATTGAAGTTACATTTTTATTTATACTTAAGTATTTTTCACAAAGTAATTTCGTTTTCTGCTTTTGAAGTTCAGTGAAAGTGCTGTATGACTCTATGAGTAAACTACATTATTGATACTGTTAAAATGTCACAAGGGTTTTTTATTGTCTTTCTCTTGTTTTACTCTTTTTGTTCCCCAATTTCTTTGGATCTTTTTTGTTCTTCATTTTAAGCACTGTATTCAGAAATTTCATTTATCTTTGTCTCCAAGCAACATTTCTAAACTTATTTCTCTATATTTACACAACCATTTCTAATACAAGTTTATTCCAAAATGTCCCATAATCTAAAATAAATTTCTAATGAAATATCTATGAGGTCTGTCCTGAAAGTATCAAGCCAATGTTAGTATAATTAAAACAGTTTGCATGGCCGATACTTTCCAGGCAGACCTTGTATTTTCACAAGAAATTCAGCATTTTTAAGCAGAAGTCAGCTTCTGCACTACTATTTCCATGAATCACCTGTTCTCTTCTAATGCATGTAAATGAAGTGATATTTAATCTTCATGATTGAGAGAAGTCTGGGAGACTCATCTTGATGCTTAATTCTTCTGCAAACCCTTAAAAAAGTCTTCCAAATATTCTCTGTTTTCCCCATTCTTGTCTCGGCTTTTTAAGTTTTTCATTAATTTATGATGAACTTAGCTGTCCACATACATTTCTCTTCCTCAAATCAAGCTATTGCTTGAGGTTCTTTTCTTTGCCAGATCAGTGGATATGACTGAAAAAGAGAGTTTCTCAGGATTTTCTTTTATTGTTTTTAATCTAAAATATCTACTATATCTATCTCTTCATTTTGTATTTTTATATGCAATCTACTTTTATTTCTCCTTAAAGACTTTCTCCAGAGGCATGGCTAGATTCTTAGATTTTTCAAAGTACCAGCTTTGTGGTTTTATGTGATTCTTTGAATGCTCTGTTTTTCCCTTTTGGTCTTCTTGAATGGAATGCCTAGCTCAATAGATTTTAGTACAAAAAACTGCTTTAGCAGTATCCCAAAAATTTTGAAACTTAGTGCTTTTATTGTCATTTAGTACCAAGTTTTCATTTCTTCTTTAAATAGTCATTTAGTATAGTGTTAGTTTTCAGGCACATTATTGTACAGTAATGTATAATAACTTATGTTCATACATAGTAATTTATAGTCATTTTATATTGTTATTGATTACATTGCATTTTAGTCTGAGATCACATTTTATCATGAGTTGATTCTTCAGAATTTATGGATGCTTCTTTTATGGTTTAGTAAATAATTTTTGTAAATTTCCTGTTTGCTAAAACAAATGAAACTATGAGTTTTCTCTCTATTTATAAATTAATGAATTGCTCTGTTCAAGTATTTCTACCTGTACTTTTAAGTTATTGATTTACCTATTTTTTAAATTATGGTTCTGCCAGCTTTTGTTTTATATATTTAGGAGTATATGGAAGACATTTGAATAATCATTATAGCTTATTTATGCATTGTTTCTTTACCAGCATGTTACCCAAGTGTTTGTCTTTGGACTTTTTTCTATAATTTATTTTGTTTCTAATATTGAAATTATTATCCTGGGTGTTTTAAGACACGTTTCTCTGGTATGCATTTTTCTATCATTTCCCCTCAAGTTTTCTTGCATGGGTCCTTATATAAAGTGTTAAGTTGACAACCTATTGCCCTTTGCATTTATTTTAATTATGACAATAACAAGAGCTACTTTTGCTCTCTTCTTGTGCTTTATATAACTATTTTTATTTATTTTATATTTCTCCTTTCTCATAGTCATTTGATGAATCAGTATTTTTTAACTCTTGTTTGAAAGTTATTGATTCTAATTTCTTTGATGTCAAACCTTTTTATTTTTTGTTTCACTCATCAATTTCTGTCACAGAACTTATCTTCCTCAGATTCCCTCTGCATACCCCTTCTCAGTAACTTTCTTTTTCCTACATTAGGAGTTTGTATCATCCAGGGTTTTAAATCTAAGTCATGAATGTACACTTTCAGGGATTGAGTTGTTGCTAGTTTAAACAAAATTACTTTATTATTTTATTCTTTAAATTTCTTTTTTTTATTGATTATGCTGTTTCATTTGTCCCAATTTCTTTTCCCTTTGCTCCCCTCCAACCAGCAAACCCCTTTCTCTTGCATTACTACCCCTCTTAGTTCATGACCATGGTTCATACATGTGAGTTCTTTGGCTTTATCTTTTCCTATACTATTCTTAATATCTCCCTGCCTATTCTGCACCCACCAACTATGCTTCTTAAATCCTGTGCCTTTCCCCACTTCTTCTTTTTCCCCCTCCCAGCTGACGTCCCTCCAAATGTTCCCCATATCTTTGATTCTGTTCCCTCTCTAGTTGTCTGCTTAGTTTTTGTTTTTATTTTTTAGATTCTGTTGATAGTTGTCAGTTTGTTGTCTTTTTAATGTTCATAATTTTGATCCTCTTTTTCTTAATCAAGTACCTTTAGCATTTCATATAATAATGGCTTGATGATGATGAACTCCTTTAGTTGTACCTTGTCTGGGAAGCACTTTATCTGTTCTTTCATTCTGAATGATAGCTTTGCTGGATAGAGCAATCTTGGTTGTGGGTCTTTGCTTTTCATCACTTTGAGCACTTCTTGCCAGGTCCTTCTTACCTGCAAAGTTTCTTTTGAGAAATCAGCTGAAAGGCTTATAGGAACTCCTTTACAATTAACTCTCTTCTTTTCTCTTGCCACTTTTAAGATTCTCTCTCTATCTTTAAACTTTCATGTTTTAATTATGATGTGTCTTGGTGTGGTCCTCTTTAGGTCTACCTTGTTTAAAACTCTATGTGCTTCCTGGACTTGTATGTTCACATGAGTTTTCAGTTTCTTGCTCTTCCACTTCTTCTTCTGGTATCCTATGCTTCAGATAGTGGCACGTTGTCCCAGAGGTTCCTATACCTCTCCTTATTTTTTCAATTCTTGTTTTCTCTTTCTGTTCTGGTTGTTTGTTTATTTCTTCCTTATGTTCCAAATCATTGATTTGAACCCTGGTTTCCTTCCTTTCACCCTTGGATTCATGTAGATTTTTCTTTGTTTCACATAGCTTAGCCTTCACTTCTTCCTTTCTGTGTTTGTTATATTTAAGATATCTGTCAAATCTGTGAGTATCTTAATCACCAGCATTTTGAACTCTGTGTCTATTAGGTTGGCTATCTCTTCATCGCTTAGTTCTCCCACTTGCACTTTGATCTGTTCCCTCTTTTGGGCCATACTTCTCTGTCTCCTCAGCTTGACAGCCTCCTGTGTTCACCTCTGTAACTTAGGTAGTTCTGTCACACTTGTTACATTGTAAAGGGCAGAGCCTTAAGAATTCATCAG